>PVIC010035144.1:0-19208 GCA_004025085.1 Thryonomys swinderianus | reverse complement strand
GAGATTTCTCAGAAAACTAGGACTACGGGTCCCATTTGACCCTGCTATACCCCTGCTGGGAATATACCCAAAAGAACTTAAAAACTCACATTGGAAAGACAGATGTACACCCTTGTTCATAGCAGCTCAGTTCGTGATAGCTCAATCTTGGAAACAACCCAAATGTCCATCAACTGGAGAGTGGATAAAGAAGATGTGGGTTTTTTTACAAAATGGAGTATTACTCTGCCATAAAGAATGACAAGATCGATCCATTTAGGTGCAAATCGAGACATCTGGAGGATATACTAATAAGTGAAATCAATAGATTACAGATAGACAATTCCCGGATCTTCTCTTTGGCATGAACACCTGTAGAAACACCTCAGTAATAATACATTACTTTCAGAATTATCTTTGGTTATGAAGAAATGAATTGTCTGAAATTATGGAGATTTTGAAAGGAGTTCCAGATGTTAAAAACCAAATTTGGTGTGGGGATACAATGAGGGGAAGGAATACATATGATTCTGAAAGAAAATAAAAGAGTATATATATAGGGGGTGGGGAGGTGTGGGTGGGTAGGGATATGGGTAAAAATGAGAATTGACTGTGTCATATATTGGTACAAATTCCCCAATGTTATATGTGATTGTGAGATGTATATAAATTGTACCAATAAATAATTCAATTAAAAAACACTTCAAGATTGAAAGATTTTGGTGAGTATAGAAACAATTATTGTAGCTATTGTAAATTAGTAACTTGAACATATACTGTATTTTTCATTATATAAATGTACATCAATGTTCACTATTCACTGCTTAAACATACTTTTATACAGATAGCCTTGCAAATATTTCAGTGCTTCTAGAAAATACTGAGGTTGGGCTGGAGGATTAGCTCAGTGGTTCTGGCGCCTGCCTCACAAGCGCAAGGTCCTGAGTTCAATCCCCGGTAACCACATACAATGCTGGGCGTGGAGACTCACACCCACCAGCAATCAATACTACATACAACAGTGCCAGGCGTGGTGGCTCACGCCTGTCATCCCAGCACTGGGAGGCAGAGACAGGAGGATTGCTGAGTTCAAGGCTTGCCTGGACTACATAGTGAGCTCAGAGCCAGCCTGAATTACAAAGTGAGACCCTGTCTCAAAAAAAACCAAAAGAAAATACTGAGGTTAATAGATGTTTTATTACTATTGCCACAAATTTAAACAAAAGAAAAGGAATGATTTTGACTACTGGAGATACAGCTTTGAAAGGATTTAGGTACAGGTCCAAATGCATGCTTATTAGTCACTCAGAAAATGATGCTTCATTTAAAAAATTATGTTCCTTAATGTCTGATGACATTTAGAAAAATTTTCAGTTGTATGTCTCTTCATTTTGACAGAGAAGATACGTTGAGTAATATGTAAATGACTTTAGAGTGTCCAAGTATGGTGGTTAATTTTATATATTAACATGACCAGGCCATACCCAGGTATTTAGTTAAATATATCTGGATGATGTTGTATAGGTATTTTGACCATCAGATGAATGTTTACATCATGGGATTTTGAATGAAGTACATTCACATATGAGTGGGCCACATTCAATCAACAGAAGAGCTGAGGACCTGCTGACAGAGACTGACCTCCCTGAGGGAGGCAGGATTCTGCTAGTGGCTTGATTTGTGGATCCTCTGCAACAGTAACTTCCTTGGATCTTCAGTCTGCTCACCCTGGTGATTTTGTACTTGACAATCTCCTGAATGAATTTCTTTAATTTTTCAGTGGCTGGCACTCTCTTTTGCACTCCTATTGTTTCTGTTTCTGTGGAGAATCCTACACTGATACTTTTTTTTCTACTTAAATGAGGTTCTATTTTTATTTTATTTTATTTTACTTTATTTCATTTTACTTTATTTTTAAGAGTAGGGAAAGTTTATTGAGACGTAGCTTCTGCCTAAAACACACAGAAGGGGGACTGGAAAATGGGCTGCCTGCCTTCTTACTACTATAAACAGACTTGCCTTTGAGTCATTTTCACAAAATTGCTCTCACTTGATGAGTGATGGAGGGAATTTAATTCAGTTACATCTGAGACTGGTGATACTTCTCTGTGAATTTGAGAGTTTCAAAATAACAGGAATACAGAGAAATGTCATGAATATAAGTTGTTGCCTTCTGTAAATTTGTGGTGTGATAGGCTTTTTTTTTTTTGAGACAGGGTCTTGCTTTGTAGTTCAGGCTGATCCTGAGCTCACTTTGTAGCAGGCAAGCCTCAAACTCAGCAATCCTCCTGCCTCTGCCTCCCGAGTGCTGGGATTACAGGTGTGAGCCACCACACCCGGCACTGTGGTATGTAGTATTGATTGCTGGTGGGCATGAGTCACCATGCCCAGCATTGTATGTGGTTACCGGGATCAAACTCAGGACCTTGTGAGGCAGGCGCTGGAACCACTGAGCCAAATCTCTGGCCCTGTGATAGGCTTTTAGGTGTAGTTTTGACTTCTAATCTGAGTGGATAATTTTTTGTTTTGTTTTGTTTTTCTGAGACAGGGTCTCACTTTAGTTCAGGCTGGCTTTGAGCTCACTATGTCGCCCAGGCAAGCCTTGAACTCAATAATTGCCTCTGCCTCCCGAGTGCTGGAAATATAGGTGAGCCACCATGCCTGGCATTGTGGCATATGGTTCTGATTGCTGGTGGGCATGAGTCGCTGCACCCAATATTGTTGTTATGTAGTTTTGGGGGATTGAACAGGGACCTTGCAATTGCTAGGCAGGTGCTGGAACCACTGAGCTAAATCTCCAGCCCATGAGCGAGATAATTTCCAGAAATGTGAGTGGAATCTCCTTGTAGAATTCATTTCATTTTTCTATTTAACCTATAGTTACCATGTACTGCTTAAATGCTAGCACTGTGGTCAGAAAATAAGTCAAATATAGAATCTGCTGTGGTGGATCTCAGAGTGTGGTAGGATTTACTGATAAAAGAGGTAGCAATTTAAAGCTTCAAGTAACTGTAAACTATGTAGGCACTATAAGGGCAAGAAGGGGAGACACATATGAGCAAAATCTACTTTAGAAGGCTTGGGCAAGGAAGGTGTCTTGGTGAATGTGATTTCTGACATGTGAAACTGGAGAGGGAGTTAGCCGTACAATAACCGGTGAAGAAAATTCTAGGCAAAGATATAAAGGTAAGTAAGGAACTTTGGGGAATTAAGACCTTGACTCACAATCTGACATAAATTTTCGTGTATAAACAGTGAAACTGCCTTTAATCAACAAAGTCTTAGACTAGGCTTGGTGAGGGAGTCTGTAAATGAAATGCTGTAGAAGAAATGATGGTCTTGGGAAAATGGGGATACTTTCATTGAATTCCTGTTTAAGGCTATATTAGAGTTCAAACATTAATTTCATACTTTACTGGTTTTTAAATGTGTAATTCTGTGTCTTTTAAGCTATGATATGAACTAGTAATAGGTAGATATGTTTTTAGCATGAATACTACTGTCGTGAATATGGATTACTGTCTACCCATGCTTGGTAGAATTCTTAAACTTGCAAATGTAACATTGCTAGCTGTGAGGCTCCTTATACTTTGGGAGGCTTTCTTTATATGTCACATTGTTTGAATGTCTAGGTTCACTGACTTAGTGAATTTTAATAATTTGGTCTTCCTGCTTTCTTTTCTTTCTGTATTCCCCTTCCTTCATCCTACCTCTCTCTTTACTCTTTTTCCCCTTACAAAGGATAAATGTCAGAACAGTACTGGATACAATGAATATGCCATTTGAAGTACAAGAAGGTATATGCTGAAAGATATGTGTCTTCCAGGCCTGCAGAATTATAAAATAGGTTCCCATTGAACTCGTGACAGCTATGGAGCCTTTCACTGCAGAATATAAGCAAATAAACTAGTACTTTAGCAATGTTTTCATTTCTCAATTTGAAGAATTCAAGTGTGTTAATTTTATGTAGATTGTTGGGATGAAGTAAGGTTATTATCCACATAATTTAAAGAAAAAATATGCTGAGATTTTGATAAATTAGATGAATGATGAATGTTTTGTTTCTATGGGTAATGTGTGAACTACCTATTTCAGTTTGACTTTATAACACTCTGTATTTTTAAGTTATTCTTCCTTAAAGGTTATCTGTTTGTGAACTATACATTGTAATATTATAGAAAATATCACTGGTCAAAATTGAGTTTCCATTCTTTCACATTGTGCTAGCTGCTTTCCCCTAAAGTCAATGCCATTACAGTTTCGTTTGCTAGAGAATACAGATATGTTAACATACTTCTTCAGTTAAAAACTCCTGATGACCTAGTAATAAACAGTGGCATGAAATACCTTTTCTTTATGTAATATGAATTGTAATGTCACTTTCATTGACCTGTACATAGCTATTCCTTGTCTGCCATCAACTACTTGGAGTTTATCCAGGGGTTATGGTACTACACTACTGCTCATCATCATTTATGTGCATTATAGGCCTTTGTTGCTACAAATAATATTATTGGGAACAGGTACAACTTCTTCATCTAGTTCTAAGTGGGACACTATAAAGAAATAGAATGAAATCTTCTTTTGGGATTTATTTTATTCTACTTAATCTACAGTTACCAACTACTGCTAAATGGTAGGGACACACTACGTTCTTTGGCCGGAAAGGAGAGAAGTCATACATGGATGCTGCTATCCTAGAGTTTAGAATCTGATAGAAGCTACTAAGAATTAGTTGATTAAAATTAACATTTTAATATAACTATAAATTGCATAGGCTCTCTGAAGGAGAAAAGGGTGGAGCTGATATAAACACTAAGGTAGACAGGATCTACTTTAGAAGCATAGTCAAGGAAGGCTGTATCTGTAAGATAAACTCCAGAGTTTTGGAATTTCTCAGTCAAATATAGTATGTTTTGCATGTTTAATTTTGTTAATATTTCCAGATTGCTTTATAAAGGAATTATCACAACATAAAAAACAAAAAATGTCTTCAGAATAGTCTCTTCCTAACTCCTGAACTGATGCAATAGCCTTTTAGTGACTAGCAGTTCATTATGTAAGTAATAGTTTTTATAAAGCTTCATAATAGCTGAACAGCTATGTTGAGCTCTTATGTGTTATGGGTGGCTGTTGTTTCTATTCCATTCTACTGAAAAAATTGAGGGCTCTTAGGGGTTGTGGTGTTAAATTATGACTATGGGGTCCTATGTGGAAATCCGTGGTCTTTGAATTTGTGCAGCAGTTGAAGCCAGGGAAATGTATTTTTACCTTATGGAAGCCTCAGAATTTGATACCAAGGTGCTAGCCTAGCTGATCTTGTGGGATCCTAAAGCCAGACACAGAGTTAACAGTGAATAATTGCTTTCATTTGTTGAGCATTAACTGTATGCTTGGTACCTTAGCATACATTACTTTTGATCTTTACAATAACCTTCCAGAGTGGGAATTATTATCCTTTACAGTTGTGACAAATTTAGTTCAAAGAGGCAGAGTGCATTTGTCAAGGTCACATAACATAATAATGGAGATTTTTCAACTTTAAAGTCTTTCTTGTTAACATTACATCCATATTTGTGTTGGACCGCTTTTAGGAGTGTTTTCCCTTTTATTCCCTCATTGTAATTGGCTATCAGAATCACTTTGCTTTACTAATTGTTATCCACTAAGAAGTTCCTTGGTGGTCAGTAGATGTGCACATTGTAAAACTGTCCTATCTAATGGGCCTTCTTCTGGATAATCCAGTTTTTACCATATTAATCAGAAAGATGCCCAAATATTTATGCTGCTTCTGTATCCTGCGGTATCATGTCCCCTTTTTTGAACTGACATCTCCCAAGACTTTATGGAATACTATAGTTTTCTGTTACTGCACTGACTGCAATTAGTTGCAGACATATGATTTGTTGTTGATTTCTTTAGAAATTTACATTGTGTATTGAAGCTAAACAAGTGTTAGAGTTTCAGGTGTACAACTTTTGTTTTGCACCACTTAACATATCAAACTGCCTTTGGGATCACCAGGCAGCATGGCATTATTGAATAGGCCATCCTGACTTTTTTCTCTAAATAAAAGAGAGATATATAGCAAAACAGGATTACTGATGATATTGCATTGTCAAATTAGTTCTTCTTTAGGCCCTGGTTAATTCTTAAATACATAAGCGTTTTAGAAGAATTTGAAATATGGGCTGGGAAAATATAGAATAATCCCACAGGAATAAAAACAAACAAACAAAAAAACACAAGATAAAACTATAGACTAAAAATGTAGGAAGAACTTGTAAAAGAAATCTCTCTGGACAGGTTGGTGTTTAGAAGAGACCACAGCTTGGCTCTTATACTTAAGGCTGCAGTGAGTGGAGGAGTGCATCTAACACTTCTATGTATATCTCTTTGAGAACATGTCTTCAATTTGGGCAATGTTGGTTTCTATGAATATTTCTGTCATATTCAGGGTTTTGCTTTGTGTGTCTGTGTGTGTGTTAAGTACCTTCATATTTAGAATTTCAGTTTTCGTGTGCAGTGATCCATGTTGCTATCAAAAGGTCTCTTCACAGCACATCCTAGTTGCAACATTCCTTAATGTGGAGTCCATTTGGATGTTTAAATATTACTATCTTTATGGGATATCCTCCATAAAGAATATGTTTCTTCCTTACTTCATTCATTTCTTTCTAGTTAGAAAACTTATTAGGTGATAGGATAGAAAAAGGAAAAATATCCATCTCCCCTCTAAGTTCTTTTGGCCACGTCTCCTGTTTAACCAAATATCTGATGATAACTGAATGTTCTGGCCTTATCTCTGTTCCTGGTGTGGGCACATTCAATGTGTTGTAGAGTTTCTAGTATTACAGGGTTGATAAATATATGAGTGATTTCTAATTTTGGTCCTTTCTTTGATACCTTCTTTATACTTTCTGGCCATAAGAAATAGAGATTTTGGTTTCCAGTAGTTTTATGCCTTACAATTAAGAAATATTGATTGAATAATTTTTTTGGTCTTGTGGACTTTAGTCATTAAACAGAATTAGTCATTAAAATGATTCAGCAATTTGAAGTATTGTAGCTTTTTGACTGATAATGTTAGTTCCTTAGCAAATAATTTTTTGAATGGAATGGAACTTTAGGATATTTTCATACAAAAATCTAAGCTGAGATCAGGAAAGAGGAATGTAACTTCAATATAGTGCAATACTTATATATTATTTTTCTTTAAATATGTTTTGGTATTTGTTTATTACAAACAGTGAAACAGGTTCCTCTAAATAGCAGAAGTTTATTAAAGGGAAAATACAGAATTAAAGTCAGAAATATTCATATAAAAGATTCTAAAATAATTTCCGGAAAGTTATATAACACACTATATCTAGACTTCACCAATGTGGTGGGTAATGCAAGTCTAAAAGAGTATGCAGGAATTTTGTGACTTTTCCTCAATTAGGAATGTTATCAATTTATAGACTTATGTGTCAGTGTTTAACATGGTTAGAGTTAGATATCTATTCTGCTGAAATTATTTGCTCTTCTTAAGATAATATTGAATTGGATAAGTCACTATCTCCCCAGTTTTGTGCACAATATTCTTGCTAGAATCTACCTCATATCCTGTACTACTGCTTTCCTTTCCCACGACTGTCCCAATAACAATGGCTAGAGATGCCACCACAACGTTCACTGAAAACCAGTATTTCAGAAACATTCTAGAAGTACTGATCTGTGACACATTCTTTAGAGCCTAATGGATGCTTTCTTTTTCCAAAATGTAGGAAAAAAACTCAATATTTTATCAAATTAAGTGGAGGGAGCCAGGCATGGTGGCTCACGCCTGTAATCTCAGCACTCGGGAGGCAGAGGCAGGAGGATTGTTGAGTTTGAGGCTTGCCTGGGCTACATAGTGAGCTCAGGGCCAGCCTGAACTACAAAATGAGACCCTGTCTCAAAAAAAAAAAGTGGAGGGAGGGAGAAGAACGTAACATGATTTTAATATACTAGAAAATTAAGGCTAATTTAACTTGTATGAGGACCCATAATCCTTTGAGAACAAGCTCTGTGACTGAAACTACACTCATTTTCTTTTCAACTGATTGCTAGAATTTAGAACATTCCTAAAATATCAAAGAAATTACATGAGAGATGATTTGAATTGCTTCCCCTTTTGTGTACCTGGCAAGAATTCTTTACAACCCCACCAATTATAGAAGGATCAGAATGCATGTAGGAAAGATATGCCAACTTCAGTTTAGTTGTTCAGTGCCAAGAAGTCTTACGCTGATCATATGGTATAGGTTTGGGCTAAATGGAGCCACATTCATCATTGTTGGACAACTCTGCCAATATTTAAATGGTGCTACAGAGAGCTATAAGTCATGCACCAAATTAAAAGATTGTAGACTACTAGCATAGTCAAAAGCAAGGTGAAAGCTAAGAGGCATCAGACCAAGAGTAGAAGATAATGACACTGAATTTTCTTCTTCTGAATGTCATTCTTTCAAGCAGAGCAGGGAAATAAAGGAAGTCCCTGTGGTTAAAGGATGTTTATTTCTATATTTACTTTTCTTTTTCAAATTGAAGGCTTTAGCAGAATATGTTTCACTGAAACTCTTGAAAGAAAGTGACATGTTACTACATGGAAACAAAAATAGAGTCTTTAGTAACTATTATACAGCCAGAGCTTTATCTGCTTCCAGATAATTTGTCTCTTATTTTTTAATCCTCTACCAGTTTTTTTTTTCTTCACTATTCCATTTACCTGCTGATTGCAACTCTGAACAATCAGTCACTTTGGAGCACTTGGTGAATTTTGTTTTTTAAAAGAGAGTAGAAGACAATATTTATTTCCAAAATAGAGGTGCTGATACTGGCTGGTGTTTATGTAATGCTCATTATTGCAAAATTACCCAGTGCTTTAAATTTAATGTTCATAGAAACCTCTCAGTGTTGGGCCAGAGATTTAGCTCAGTGGTTCCGGCGCCTGCCTTGCAAGTGCAAGGTCCTGAGTTTGATCCTGGTAACCACATACAACAATGCTGGGCATGGTGACTCATGCCCACCAGCAATCAGTACCTAATACCACAGATGCCAGGTATGGTGGCTCACGCCTGTAATCCCAGTACTCAGGAGGCAGAAGCAGGAGGATTTCTAAGTTTGAGGCTTGCTTGGGCTACATAGTGAGCTCAGGGCCAGCCTGAACTACATAGTGAGACACTGTCTCAAAACAAAAAACAAAAAACAAAAAAACCTCTTGGTGTCAGGAACTACTGTTACTGCTGTTTATTAATAAATACAGTGATGCTTAGAAAGTTAGCCGACTTGTCAAGGTCTTGGAGATGGCAGATCCATGATATGTACATTATTACTTTGCTTTCCTTTACCTGAGATAAAATACTTGATTCCCACAATTTAAAAGAGAAAGTGGTGTATTTGGCTGATGATTTCATAAGTTTCAGTTCATCACTGGCTAGCTCCAAGGTACAAACATCATGGCATAAATGTCATGGTGAAAGGATGTGTTGGAACAAGGCTGCTCAGCTCCTGATGGAGGAAGCATAGCAGAGGAATAGTATCACTGAGAAAGCGGTGAGGTACCTGATGTAGATCCAAAACTTACACCTCCATGAACCACTCACATACATCCAGAGGTGTCCTTTCCTAATTGTTTAGGTGTTTCTCAATCCAGTGAAGTTGGGAATTAAAAATTTAGTCACTATTAATCCTATACTAGTTTAAGAAGGATTTTACCAAACAAGCTTGTTCTGAGTTCAGGCTGGATGATGACTACATCCTTAATCAGTTCTATGAAGAAGTATGCTGTTTAGCTTATAGTGATTAAAATTTAGTACAAGAGCCAGGCATGGTGGCTCACGCCTGTAATCCCAGCACTTGGGAGGCAGAGACAGGAGGATTGCTGAGTTGGAGGCTTGCCTGGGCTACATAGTGAGCTCAGGGCCAGTCTGAACCACAAAGTGAGACCTTGTCTAAAAAAAAAAAAAATTGTACAAGAGATTGGGATAGATTTGTTCACATATATGAAGAGCTTCAAATAGTACTTAGATTAAGTTTACATGTATAAAGAGGTCAGATATAGCATAAAAATAGGGAGAGTTGATTGGGGAGATCAAAAGTTGAATGTATTGCCTCAATGTGTAGTGATGTTCCTATACACTTGAAAAACTAGCTGTTTTAGTTTTGTAGGAATCTTCAATCTATGGATTGATTTGATATATTGTATACAACAATTGTACAAAATATGTTCCTTGGAGCACGAAGGAACTACAGACCATTTCCTATGGTCAAATATTTGGAAAATGCCTCTTTTGTTGATTCATAATATGTGCTAACACATTAAATTGCCTTATTATCTTGTAACACCATGAGACTTTTCTCAAGTATTATTAAGATCCTCAAAACATTACAAATGGTAGTTCAAACCAACAAATACAATGTTGTGTATAGATACTTTCCATGGGAGTTGGATAGAGCTCTTTAAAATTAGATAGAAAAGAACAGTTAGCTCCCTTCATTGAGTTGTGAGGAGGTAGTAGCTTTGTGTGTTATTAGGATAAAGAAAGTTGATTTAATCAAGCTATTTTGAACTCTTTTTAATTCTCAAGAAAATGTTGATGGCAATTTTTTTTAGTACACATGTAAAGAAGGCATGTTTCTGGAATTTGATTTTAATTTTTTTAACAGGCCTTATTGTCCTTGGGTATATTTCTACTTGCTTAAAAACAGATGCTCTCTGAAAAATTCATGAAAACCATAAGTATGTTGGAGACTTCTGAGAGAAGCTCTTCATTATGTTATGAAAGATTGTCTTTAACAGTTGGTCTTTTGCATCATCTGCTTGGTAGTTAACTTCATGACCTTGAGCACACTTTTTATTTCTCGTATAATTCAGTGTCTTCACTAGTTAGCTATATTATGCATACAAATACATAAGGTATGTTAGTATTTATATGAACAGGTGGATCCTTCCAAACACATTTATGTGATGGTTTCATGAGAATCTCGCAGCAGAGAGAGACCTGTTCATTAGACAAAGAGTTTGTAAATTCAACAGTGTATATATACACTTTGCCTCTTACTGTTTCTTTACCCTAAGTGTATTCACATTGTGAATTAGAATACATTTTAAGACTTAAAAAGCAATTAAAAATCTATAGTGGTAAAGTGGCAGGGAACACCGTAACTTTATTCTTTACACCTAGTTATGTAGGCTCTACTTACATTTTTTGATTTTGTTACTTTTTAGTTTTAACATATGGCAGCTTACACATATTTATCATTTTTAAAAAGTATAGAGTCTCAGAATATTTCTTCTGAAGTTGAAATTTTAGCTTGAGAGAAAAGATATCACAAGAACTTAGCCTGCATTTATGGCTCTCTGAACCTGAGAGCCTCACTTGACAATACTGAGGGTGCACAGCAATCTTAGGACAAGATTATAATGCAGACCCCTGACATATCCAATTCATTATTAGTAAGAGCATACATACAAAGGAATAGCAAGCCTGAGAAAAATTTTAAGTATGAAAGCAATGGTATTTAATTCAGGTAATAAAATATAATTCTTTTTTTTTTTTTTTTTTTTTTTTTGAGACAGGGTCTTGCTTTGTAGTTCAGGCTGGCTCTGAGCTCACTGTGTAGCCCAGGCAAGCCTGGAACTCAGCAATCCTCCTGCCTCTGCCTCCCGAGTGCTGGGATTACAGGCATGAGCCACCACGCCTGACACTGTGGTATATGGTATTGATTGCTGGTGGGTGTGAGTCTCCACGCCCAGTATTGTGTGTGGTTACTGGGGATTGAACTCAGGACCTTGAGCTTGCGAGGCAGGCGCCGGAACCACAGAGCTAACCCTCCGGTCCTAAAATATAATTCTTTTTTTTTGCTTTTTTTTGAGACGGGGTCTCGCTTTGTAGTTCAGGCTGGCTCTGAGCTCACTATGGTGCCCAGGCAAGCCGCCGTGAACTCAGCAATCCTCCTGTCTCTGCCTCCCGAGTGCTGGGATTACAAGCGTGAGCCACCATGTCCGGCATTGTGGTATGATGTTGATTGTTGGTGGGCGTGTCTCCACGCCCAACATTATATGTGGTTACCGGGGATCGAACTCAGGTCCTTGCGCTTGCGAGGCCGGCACCAGAACCACTGAGCTAACCCTCTGGCCCTAAAATATAATTCTTAAACACGTAGTAAGCAGGCAGAAGATACATGTAATTATATGTCCTAACTAGTTGTAGGATTATTTATAAAGTAGCGTATCAAATTATATGTAAATTTATTCGTTTGGCACAGTTAGCCTATATAAGCATCATTAGTTCATTATAAAATGCTTGTTTGTTATCAGAATTGGCTCTAGTGTAATTTCTGGGTTTGAATAAGTAGTTCCATTTTTGTAGATCACTTTGCAGTTCTTCATAGCTACTGTTGCTAGTGTGTGTTTTCATTTTGGATTTTTTTTGACAGGGTCTCACTTTGTAGTTCAGGCTGGCCCTCAGCTCACTATGTAGCCCAGGCAAGCCTGGAACTCAGCAGTCCTCCTGCCTCTGCCTCCTGAGTGCTGGGATGACAGGCGTGAGCCACCATGCCTGGCACTATGGTATATGGTATTGATTGCTGGTGGGTGTGAGTCACCATGCCCAGCATTGCATATGGTTACGGGGATCGAACTCAGACCTTGTGCTTGCAAGGCAGGCGCGGAACCACTGAGCTAAATCTCCGGCCCTCACAATTGTATTTTAACTACATTGAGCTGGACTTCAGAGCTGGTGTGCACAATTATTGCATTTTCCATCCTTTGTTTGGGCTCTCTGATTTGCAGGCTACAAATTGCCTCATTAAGCTCAAATGGAATTAATGGAGAAGGTAGCAGGTGCCCAATGACTGTATCAAACCCATGGGTGGAGAGGGAAATGTATCTTAGTACCAGTAATTATTTGCCATTGTTTGCAGGGTTTTACCATTAGAATGAATGCACTTGAGGGCGGTTGTAGTTGCTCATGCCTGTAATCCCAGCATTTGGGAGGCAGAGACAGGAGGATTGATGAGTTCGGGCCTTGCCTGGGCTACATAGTGAGCTCAAGGCCAGCCTGAACTACAAAGCAAGACACTGCCTCAAAATCCATCCATCAATGAATCAATCAGTCAAGCAAGCAAGCAAGCTTCAAACACTGTAGCCCTTTTTATTATCATCTCTGTGATTCAGGTAATGGGTTTGGGGAGAGAGAGGGTCTTTGTCTACAGAGAGAGAAAATACTTGAGAAATGTAGAATGAATATATGTAAATGGATCAGTGTTTCTAAAGGGAAATTGGTAGCTGTTGGAAAAAAAAAGTATGATTTATGTGGGATAGTAAGACTCTCCTGAAATAGTCATTCTTTAGGGATGGTTAATTAATTGGAGATAAATTTAAAAACAACATGAAAAGGTCATTTACCTTTTTTTTTTTTGGTGGTACCAGGGATCGAACTCTGGCCCTTGTGCTTCCAGGGTAGATGTGGTACAACTTGAACTAAATCCCAGGCTCATCATTTACCTTTTTTAAAGAGTAAGTTGTTCTAAATTTGCCACCCTTCTCATAAGTTATAAAAGCTGGACTTAAAATATGAATTCTTGTCCAAGTTTGCACAATTTCTAGGTTTTGGATCTTAGAATCAGTAGTTTTGTTTCTTAATCTGAATACTATGGTATTTCTCACCATAGAGCCAATGGACATTGTGTAAGCTAAGGTGATCCAGGGAATCTCAGTGTTTTTACCCAGAGCGTTTCCCATGCTAACTCTACAGATGTTCAGAGATCAGAAGATGCAGTGGAGCTGCTGTAGGATATCAGTGATCCAGTCCCAAGGAGCCTTACAATATCTGCCTTTTCTTTTCTTAGACTCCTTTTTTTTTTTTTTTTCGTCTTCCTCCTCTTTTTATTCTTTTTGGCAGTACTGAGGGTTGAACTCAGGGCCTTTCTGCTGAGGTTTATTGCCAGGACTACTTTAAGATTTTATTTTGAGACAATGTGGTAGCTAGAGGGTCAACTTGATTGGTTTGGAGATCCATCCAGGGAATTTATAGAATACACACAACACTTCTAGGTTTTCTGGATGGATCGTAGAGGCATGACTTTGGGTACTATGTATAGTTTCTGGCCTATTTCCTGCTGGAGTTCGTTGTTATTTTTTTTCCCAGCTACTATGAACTAAAATCTTTGCTGTGCCATACCCTTTTGGCATAATATACCTGTGTTGATGCATGCCAGGCATGTACATAATCTCTTGAAAACAAGCTAAATTAATCTCCTCTTATAAGTTATGGTTGTCAAGTATGGTATCTCAGTGATGAAAAAGCTCAGTAGAACAAATAGTGTCTCACTAAATGCCTTGAACCTTTGATCTTCCTGTTTCAGCCTCCCAGTGTACAAGGAATACAGGTGTATACCACCAGGCACAGTTTCTACCTTAATTTCTTGACTTCTGCAATCAGTCATTGCCAGGTAAGAAGTCTGGCTGATTTACTGTGAGGAAGTCCACACTGGTCTCATAGAAAGAGACCAGCTCCTGGCTAGCTGTCTATTGTCCAGATCTCCCAGCTGATTTGCCAGACAGGTGTCAAGTATATTGCTTTGGACATTCCCAGTGAACCGAGACATTGTATTGCTTCAGGGAGAAATGCCACCTGACGAAAGTCTTCTGGGTAGTTCCCAAGAGATACCTGCTTAGCTGAGGCCAGACTCTCATGGAAACGTGAGACCTGATCATAGAAAGTCACTAAGTTTTCTGGTGGATATCCAAAAGCCGTTTGTGGTAAAGAGAGAGATAATGTGTGATATTCCTCAAATGGAGGTGAGCAGCTGTTCTATTGTAATTGTTTTGACAATCCAGAAACTGAAGCCTTTCTCTTTAATATCCTCAGAGGTTTCATTGTAATTTGCAGTTGTGATGAGGATAGTAAACATACTATATTCTCTGGTTAACTATAAAGAGTGGTACTTATGATTGGCTGATACCCAAAATAGGCTTCCTTTACTTTGGGAAAGAAGTATAAAAAATTCTCTTTTTTGCTCAGTTAAGTTTATTTTTTTTCATGAGTTGTCAATTTCAGTTGAAAGGGATTTTCTACAATAATAAACCTTTATTATCATTAAGTTTCATCTGTACAACATTGATGCATTTTCAGTCTGGATGACAGAGCTCATGGCTCTGTCTTTAAGACTCTACCTGGCTGAATCCTGTGGGGGAAATAAGATGTGGTAGGTTCTGAAGTGACAGCAAGAGTAAAAGGACTGTTGGCATAACAGCTTCCTGACAATTGAGACAGACTGCCAATGTGAATGTCAGCAAGAAATTGGTTCTTTGGAGGAATTATAAAGAAGATAAGGAAAAATAAGAGGGTTAGAGTGGGGAGGAATGAAGGACTTGCTTCTAGAAAACTACTGCCATGAGAAGTAGGGTACACAGGAGGAGTCCAGAGGATAGAGAAAGAGAAGTCTAAGCATTGGTTGGAATCCCAACACTGAAAGTGTCTGATCTGCCTTACTTATAGTTAATTATAGCTTTATTCAGTATATTTGGATGGGGAAAAATGGATATGCTGGACTGTATTCCTAAGGTTACACCTTTTAGTAACCTAAGGGCATTTTCTGTAAAGTCTATTTTCTCATGTACTTCATCAGATTTCCTAAGTGTCATTGTCTCATCAAATAAATGGTGGTTGCTAGCAGAGGAACCAGAAAAATAGAATGATATTTTATAAATAGTATTGAAGAGAAAATTGCACAGTCCAATGTTGGTCAATTCTCAAAATAAAATAAATAAATAACCTCAATGTTTGCTCACAATTTTATGAAGTGCCTGTATTTTCCCTACTTGTACATAGATTTTATTTTCAAGAAATTTTATGTAATTATTATTATCCTCAATAATAATTACAGACTTGCTATAGAGTTTTAAACTGGATAAATGAAAGTCTTTGAGAATAATAAATTCATATTCTAACACAGCAAAGTAGTTATATGTCCTACAGCTTGAATTATTTTTAGGGAATTTTAGGAAATTATTTGTGTGTCTGAGTTTATGAATTTTTAAATTTGTTGTTATTTTGATTTTAATTTATCACTACCTGGATTCCTTTTTTAAAAAATTTTGTCTTTATTGATATATTGTATATACACATCATATCATGATCACACTCAATATGGGAAATTTGTACCAGTGTATGAAACAATTTAATTCTCATTTTTTTCCCATTCCCTTACCCACCCCACAACTCCGTACCTCCTAAATACATAATTTTTGTTTCCTTTTTTTACTACCATCACATTTTTTTCTTTATCCCTCATTACATTTCCACCACATTTCCCTTTGAATATTCTCTATTTCACAATAACCATCATACATTATATAACTCATCAATATCTTCATGGATTCTTTAATAATTTCTTAATTTATGGAGTCACTTTACAGGATAATATCAAAGTCATATTGTTTTCTCATAATTTTCTTATAAAAATTGAGTATCCACCTTATAAAGCCACATTTTTTCCTATGCTTTGCTTATTCATTTGTTAGGAGAAATAATCCTTTTAGAAGTGATGGAATTCATTTTAAAACTTTACCCTAACTGAAGCTTACTGCCTAGTTTTTTTTTTCAGTTTGTGGAAAAATGTATGAGTTAGCAGTTGGGCATTGTGTAAGTCTGTCTCCACCAAGAGACATATGACTTGCTTGGGTTGAGAGAGACATGTATTATCTTTCACATATTGTGTTACTCTTTGCATAATTTTAGGGAAATGGCTCTCATACTGGGATTATGTATAAGATTGACCAATGGAATATTTTTATTAAAACACATGCCCTTGGTTCCACAGAAAGGCTTGCTCAGTCAGATTCTCTAGGGTAAGTGCTCCTTACAGGTGATTTCAATTCAAATACATACAGTTGAATCTGAGAATCACAAAGATAGGTGGTAGCTTGATGGGTGATGGGGTCCAATCTGAAGCACAGAGAAGCTGTGAGAAGAGAACATGAAGAAATTCTGAATTCAGGGAAAACTTGCGTGTTATGAATGATTTGTAATTTCTGCTAAAATATGAGATTTTCTAAGACAGTTTTATGCCCCCAGTTGTCCTAATGGTGTCTCCAGTTAATCTCCATTGCAGTGATTCTCAAACAAAGTATATTGCATGATGGTTGGAGACATTTCTCATTGCTGTAAACACGGGGATGCTACTGGCATCTAGTGGGTAGTGTAGCTAACTCCCCATAGAGCACAACAGAGCCCTTTCATTGTCACGATTCTCCAGAGAAACAGAAAATACCTTAAATCCTAGCAACTGGAGTTAGACAAGAAGTTTCCTTTTTTTTTGCTTTTTGAGACAGGGTCTCACATTGTAGTTCAGGCTGGCCCTGAGCTCACTATGGTGCCCAGGCAAGCCGCCGCAAACTCAGCCATCCTCCTGTCTCTGCCTCCCGAGTGCTGGGATTACAGGCGTGAGCCACCATGTCCCGCATTGTGGTATGCGGTGTTGATTGTTGGTGGGCGTGTCTCCACGCCCAGCATTATATGTGGTTACCAGGGATCGAACTCAGGTCCTTGCGCTTGTGAGGCAGGCGCCAGAACCACTGAGCTAACCCTCCGGCCCCAGAAGTTTCCTTTTTAAAAAATTATGTTTTTCCTTGATAATCATATGGGATTCTCCCTTCAGGGGGGAGTCAGTATGACTTTGTCTAATCTTTCAAATGTTATTCTACTCCATAGCACCTTCCAGATGCACAGAATGATGTTTAAACAAATGTCTGGATATTCTGGGCCCAGAGAAGTTGATATATAGAAATAACTACTGCAGCTGCCGCAAACCAGAGTAATTGACCCAAAATCGCACTGGTGCCAAGGCTGAGAAAGCTGTCATCCTGTGAAGTGCACTAGCATCCTTAAAATAAACATTTTAGGGCCTAGCATGGCTAAGACATGGCAAGACAGGATAATGGACCTCAAGGAACCCAGATAAAGAGAGAAGGGCCTAGTAGCCTGTAACAGGAGGAATTTGGCTTAAATGAACATTAGAAACTTGAAAAGAGGATTTTCTTTGGAACATTGTTTTTCTAATATTCCTAAAAGTGCTTTGCATTGGTTAGTGTTCTCTAGAGAAAAAAAGTCTATATAAATAAAAAATAGGCATGCAGGAGCAGAGGCAGGATGGTCTGCAATGGCCATCTATGTGCTGGTGAGGTGAGGACTGGTGGCTGAAAGGTCGAAGAAGCTGGAAGCCTCAGAATGAGAGGGAAAGATAAATTCCACCCCAAGTATTAAGGCCTGGATGTTCTCAGACAGTGAATGGTGTAAATCTGCATTAAAAATCTGAGGAAACTGGAGTCTGATATCTTTTGGCAATGGCAGCAGGAAAAATTCACCTATCAGGCAGAATGGAGTTTCTCAAATAAAAGCAAACTTCCTCCTTCCCCCTTTAATCCGTGGTAGGAAGAGGGGTATGGCTAGCTGATTGAAAATCCCATCCACAGTCAGATCAGGCCATCTCCTCTCTGTTTTCCTCTGGAAACACTTTCTTAGATACACCCCCGACTGTGCATTCCTAATCTGCTAGACACCTCCTAACCTAGACCAGTGATGGTGGATCTTACAGAGTTTTCAGTGATAGCAAACAGCCTGCTGCAGCATGTGTGCTGTAGGTTCTCCAGGTTCTCCATGCTAGGTTCTTAATCTGAACAATCAAGATTAAGCATTATAATGTTAACATAAAATATGAGTAAGATATTGTATATCTTACAGTCTGAGAAAATAGAAGCAATTTAATGTCAGCATTTGGATAGTATATCTCCTCTTTTGTGAGATATCCTATAGTTCTTGAACCTCAAAAACTGGAAATGAGAAATAAAAGTAGCATAATTGAGTCAATCAGAAATTAATTTCTCTGAACCTATTTGTTGAGAAAGAATTCTGGAGGTAATTACAACACATTTGTTGCCTTTCCAGGATGATAATGGGGCTCAAGCATGTGTGAGATGGCACTGGCTAAAGCAGAGGAGGGGTACTATGATGATCATTATTATTACTATTTTTAAACTGAGACAGGGTCTAGCTTTGTAGTTCAGGCTGGTCCTAAGCTCACTAATGTAGCTCAGGCAAGCCTCGAACTCGGCCGTCCTCCTGCCTCTGCCTCTTGAGTGCTGGAATTATAGGCGTGAGTCACCACATCCAGCATTATGATTATTTTTTTTTTTTTTT
>PVIC010035143.1:0-19163 GCA_004025085.1 Thryonomys swinderianus | reverse complement strand
AATGCCCACCAACAATCAACACCGCATACCACAATGCCGGGCATGGTGGCTCACACCTGTAATCCCAGCACTCGGGAGGCAGAGACAGGAGGATTGCTGAGTTCGCGGCGGCTTGCCTGGGCACCATAGTGAGCTCAGGGCCAGCCTGAACTACAAAGCGAAACCCTGTCTCCAAAAAGCAAAAAAAAAAAAAAAAACAATAAATGAACCAAGACTTAAACATGATCAACTGAAGTCACAGTTTCTTAAGGTTCATTCTTTGCATTTTACATTCTCCAGCTCTTGATAAACATGACAGTTATATCACACATAATTTCTCAGCACTAAAACTCTGTGCTTTTCTTACCTATCCCTTTGTCCCCCTAACACAGAACATTATGATCCTGCAGAACTTCTAATTCCCTAACACCATTTTTTTTCAGCACCAGGGATCAAACTCTGGCCCTTGTGCATCCAAGGTTGGCATAGTACCCCTTGAGCTAAATCCCCAGCCCCTCCTAATGCCAATGTTAACCATAATTTTTGAGCTGAAAGTCAGGCTGACAGTGTTGATGAGAATAAGCAGGCAAAATTAGATCTGCTGCAGGAACCCCACTGCCGTCAGCATTGGCAGCACACACAGGCTGCGAGAGCAGTAGCAGGACTGGAAAAGGCAACAGAGCCTTTGAATGACACCGCACCAGTAGAGGACCCTTTCCTGGAGCTGGTAGCCTTGTGGAATTTGACTTATATTGGTCTCAACATCTCAAAGAAGGCTCTATCAGGCTGGAAATTGAGCTCAGTAGTTCCGGCGCCTGCCTAGCAAACGCAAGGTCCTTGGTTCAATCCCTAGTAACCACATACAACAATATAGGGTGTGGTGACTCATGCCCACCAGCAATCAGTACCACATACTACAGTGCTGCGTGTGGTGGCTCACACCTGTAATCCCAGCCCGAGGCAGGAGGATTACCAAATTCAAGGTTTGCCTGGGCTACATAGTGAGCTCAAGGCCAGCCTGAACTATAAGTATAAAGAGAGACCCTCTCTCAAAAAAAAAAAAAAACAGGCTCCATCTCCATCTGTAGCCCTGTAGCCCTCCCACACCCTAGGACACTACCCCACGCAGCACAGAACCTGGTTACTCATGCTCAAACCCACAGGATTTCACAGCAAAGAATGATTCGAGGCATAAATGCTATTCAAAGGAAACAACACAAGGGCTGGAGATTTAGCTCAAGTGGTACTGTGCCAACCTTGAATGCACAAGGACCCAAGTTTGATGCCTGGTACTTTAATAAAAAAAAAAAAAAAAAAAAAAAAAACCAGGGCCGGAGATTTAGCTCAGTGGTTCTAGCACCTGCCTCGCCAAGTGCAAGGTCCTGAGTTCGATCTCAGTAACCACATAGAATGCTGGGCGTGGTGACTCACGCCCACCAGCAATCAATACCACATACCACAGTGCCGGGCGTGGTGGCTCACGCCTGTCATCCCAGCAGTCGGGAGGCAGAGACAGGAGGATTGCTGAGTTCGCGGCAGCTTGCCTGGGCTACATAGTGAGCTCAGGGCCAGCCTGAACTACAAAACGAGACTCTGTCTCAAAAAAAAAAGGAAACAACACAAGCCACACATTAACTTCATAGAAGTTACTTTTTAAACAAACTGAATTTTCATCTTTGACTTAGCCTAATACATTAGCTTTCTCACTGCGGACACAGAATACCCAATACCCACAATTTAAAGGAGAAGAGGTCTACTATGGTTCATTTCTTAAAGGAATTCAGATTGTGGTCAACTGGCTCCAAGGGGTGAGGGAACCAAGCACAGACCCCCTGACCACCCAGACACATCTACAAGTGTGTTCCACCCATCAAATCAGTACTTCCCCTGACCACCACACTCAAGGCGTTCAAATGTTATTACTGTACTCCAACATGCTGCTGAGATTCTTTAATTACTAGTAACCTATTTGATAAATTTTTGTCATATGTCTTTAAAACTCATTACGTACTTTAAATATACAGCAAATCTCAGTTCAGATCTCCAGTCCTCAACATCTGTGGTTAGCGGCCTAAACATTAACAAAGCTTTAAAATTCATCCAAATTGGATGTTTTTCAGACTTTTCCAAAGCCAAAAGCCTACAAAGCTTTATGTAGTCACACTGTATGAAATAAAGAGAAGGTGGCTTTAGCTGAAGTGCTGCCTGGACCCCTCCTCTGGCCCCTCAGGGCCTCCCCAGCCCTCTTGACCCCTACAAGTGTCACTGACCCCCAAGCTGACCTTCACTGCCAGTCTCAGGTCCCCCCCTTAGCCACTCTGAGCTCTCCTCAGCCAGGTGCTGCTCGTGGAGAAGCCAGACCCAGCACTTTAATCTCCCCAACCCAGGGCAATCAGAGGATGAATGACACGGAGACACGGAGTCAGTTTACCTTGTAGGCACCAAGGGGCCTTTGATCCCTTAGTAGGCAGAGGAGCCCTCAGCCTCTGGCTCTTCTTGCCTTTATTCACCCAAACTCAGGTACAAGCAATCAAAGTAACACAGGGTTCACCCGCTTTGAACATCTATTAATACATGCTCAGGTACACGACTGAGCCCCAGCTGTCTGCACTTTTCCCTAGAACCTGCGCTGTGCCATCACCCCTGAGTCCAGTCTTTCTCCTTTGTGCTCACAGAGAGGCCGGTTAGGCCTCTGCTCTCCTCTGGGCTCCCACACACAACTGTTATGAAGATCCCCCTGGCCGTAACAAGCAAAGATCGAAGCCCCATGTCACAGAGCCGGAGGGCTGAAGTGATTCACCTTGCTAGGGACAAGACTGAAGCCACAGACCTGCTGGCTCCCAGCTCCCTGCACTGGTAGTCTGGGAAGAGAACAGGTCCGTCAAAAACACACAGGTTACAATCCCGATGCTCCTCATCGACTCCCAGCTGCAACCAGCTCCACTGTCAATTTCAACAGCAAGGGCACCAACCGTGAGAGCAGCAAAGCGAGAGGAAAGAACAGATTGCGAACTACTGCTACCCACTCGTGTGAAATAATTCAAACAGTGAAAGAGGTCAAGGGCAGCATCATTTATGAAACATCTCCTGGTCTCTGGGGAAGGCACTGTGGCAGGATATCGTTTCCTTCTGGCCTCACACGGGGCACTGAGCAATAGGAAAGACATATGTAGCACCATTCTTCACTGATTCGGGTTCCCTCCACGCTTTGGGACTACAACACTGAACAAGGACCTCCTTCAGGCAGCCATGTTGTGTTCGCTTCTTCTTCCTGTCACTTTAGATTGAGGGCACATGATGAGATTGACAAAACTAGGGAAAAAATGATAGTAAAAGAAGAACCCAACCTGGCTCTCGAATCCAAATCACGGGTTGAAAATCTAACAATTAAGCCTGTGATAGAGGTTTGAGAGTCCACTTTTCATAAAATGAGTCATCTAGGGCCGGAGATTTAGCTCAGTGGTTCCACCACCTGCCCAGCAAATGCAAGGTCCCTGGTTTGATCCTGGTAACCACATACAATGATATGATCTTGGGCGTGGTGACACAAGCCCACCAGCAATCAGTACCATACCCACATGCTGGGTGTGGTGGCTCACACCTGTAATCCCAGCACTTGGGAGGCAGAGGCAGGAGGATTGCTGAGTTCAAGGCTTGCCTGTGCTACATAGTGAGCTGAGGGCCAGCCTGAACTACAGAGGGAGACTCTGTCTCAAAAAAAAAAAAAAAGAGTCATCTATTTGCTCACATATTCAGGTATCAAAAAGTGTTAGATAACTACAAATTGGGCAAGACAAGGAGATTCCTAATTTCCTAGTCATAATTGTATCATATTATCACAACCCTCACCACACCGATCTTACAGCTACATATTAGCCATTTATAAGTCTATGTGGTTAACATACAGCCCTCTGAACTGGGGGCTACCTTCCATTTTATGGAGCCACAAGAGAAATAATTTAACCAAATTCTAGCAACTAACAAGTGGAGCAAATGGATTCAACACCTGATATGTCTTACAAGCATTAACGGAGTACACAAGCAAGGTTTTTATTATGCAGATTATACAGTTTGACTAATAAGTTCATACTACAATTGATCCGGTACGTGTCCAGGCCTTGACGGCCCATGGTGAGGCAGGAATACCGAAAAATAAAAAATACCAAATGTAGACAGTTCCTTAAAATGCCGTGATCACGGACTTGGGGGCACCAACATCATCACAAATGTCTCATTTAAGGGGAACGTATGGGCGAATAGCATTTCATGGCCCCGAAGAAGGAACCAGCTGCCAGTCTCTCAAGCTAAAGCTCCTGAGACTTTTATTTACCATGTTTTATCTAGAATGTTAAGAATGTACTCTTCCAGATATGGCCACTTCATTTGCTTACAAAATAGGCACTCCCATAGAGAAATGCAATAATTAATGAATGCAGAGTAGAGGAAATTTGCTCTATCTAACCAGCTGCGTCATTGTATCTCCCAAGTCCAATTATTGGTCCGTATGATTTTGTGAGGGCTTTTTGTTGTAGTTTTTGGTCGACTAGAGATTGAACCTATGGCCTCTCCTCTGAGCTACATTCCCAACTCATTTTATTTCAGGGGAATTAATGACTCACTAAGTCATCAGGAAGGAGCTGAACTTGAAATCCTCCTGCTTCACCATCCCAAAGTGCTGGGATTACAAGTGTGCACCACGGCACCTGGTTTAGTTCTTTATATTTCTTAAGCAAATCCAGAGTCACTGAACTGACTTTCCCCCATCAAAATGAGGGACCAGTACCCCTGGAATGAACACTGTCTCTTCACGTTGTTCCACCTGTGGCTGCTCAGTAATCCCACAATTCACAACAGACCTCTAATGCTAAGGAAAGAAAAACTAGTACAAGTTCCAGCAAACAGGACATCATGAAATTAGGATGTAAGGAGCAGTCGCACTGCAGTACACTTGATTCTGTGCTATCTCAGTTGAATCTTAGTGACATTTTAAAGCTTTCCTGAAATCAACAGGGACCTAATGGGTTGAGGACCCATGAGATGTGCTGGCTGCAGTTCAGATGAGACCACTGTTACAATAATAAAATCTCAACATGAAAGGTTTAGATGGGAAGAATAGATACTTCTGATTCAGAGCTGGAGAGGTCAGAAATCTGTGAGCCCCAGAGGAACTCATTAGATGGATCCAAAGAGTAATTTCAGCTAAAATGCTAAAGACTGAAAATGGCACGGGGCAAGCGTAGCAAACCTTTTAGAGCTTTCAGTGATACAAACAGCCCACAAGACATACACGCTATGGGTTCACCACCCCTGGCATGGGGGAATGTACACTTAAAGGAGACACTTCAAAAGATAAGAACATTCAGCCAGTGATGAATCAATTCTTCTCCATTCCCAACAATTAGACCAGCTGCTCAAGAATCCACCATAGCATACTCATCATTCCAAGCAGAAATTTTTCTGAGACCTCCAGTGTTTGACATATCCAATTAAGTAATATATTTTCTAACCAAGTAAATCTTACCTGTCCATTCACTTTGTGTATTTCTGCTTTGTACTGACTTGCTCATCTTTACTGATACTTCCCATGGCTGAATTTCTGAAGATTCTTTCAACTAATATCCAAAACGCCAACTCTAACTTGCTCTCCACCCTTTGGACATGTTTTCCTTCTCAACAGTATCTTGGGAGGCCCTAGAGGGTTGAAACCAGGTATTGCGCTTTTCTGAGGTATTTCCCACTTCCATTTAGCTCACCCTGGGACTTGTGGTTCCAAAGATATGCTACAATGTGTACTGATAGAAAACAGAGCAAGGGATACTCTTAAATGGTTTCCCAGGGATCCCAGTTTTGGACTTACAGCTTTGGATGTAATAGTTCTCGCATTTTTAATCCCTGGAATTGAATTTAGCTTTGTTTCAAACAATTTGGATTTATTTTCTAGCTTATTCTAAGAATCATTGTCTCAATCATTTTTATTTTGCTTTGTTTCTTGACAGCACTCCCAGAGAGTATTAACACTCTAAGAAGATTGGGAAATAGAACCAAACAAAAACAGTTCTGGCCCAACACAACCCCATCATGATCTCCTCTTGGAGGAAGATTAGCAGATTCTAATCATTTTGTTTATGTGTTATGCTTAGCTGTCAGAAGACAATATTCATTCCTTGTATGATAAAGTCCTAACAGCCCTTTCAACTGAACATCAGTTTCTTGTGACATTTCAACCAAATGTACATATTGACCTTTTGTGGTTTCTCTCTCTGTATGGGGGGGAGGGGGGGTCTGGGCTGACATTAGAATGTTCTACTTACAAGGGGAAGCCAGCTTCAAGCTTCCCCACCTTTCAGTGTGGTAATAGGAGGTTTGAAGACCACCACTGAGGTCAGGAGCTTAACTTCCCTGGGAAAACTGCCCAAAGCCTGTAGTGTAGAGAGCAGTTCAGCTCTGAGGCCTCCCGGAGCACGAACTATCTGGAACATCCCACTGGCTGTGTCCTCTGCACAAACACACCATCCCAACCGAGTCCCTGCAATTGGAAGGAGAAACCTTCAGTTTTTTGCTTTGGCATGTAACATGTAACTGAGAGGCAAGCTGGAAGAAGTATGGATTTGCTAATTATATACAAAAAAGACCCAAATTCAAATTTATAATATGAATCATAATGAGACCTAGCATCTGTTGTATCCCCAACATGAACCAGGTTCCATGAGTGATACTGTTTTAGGTTTTTATAGGTCTCTGCTTGTTGGCTTTTTTGCACAGAAAGGCTTATTCATCTGCTAATAACAGTCTTTATTTTACTTCTTAGATTCTGCCATATTCATGCTTGGTAAACAATTTTCCCATGGTCACATTCTGACCTCTTAAATTTCTTAGTCACTCCATACTAGTTCTGAAAGACTCAGCTCTTTTCACCTTCAAATTTGACAAATCATTTTAAAACCAAAAGCGGCCAAGAGTGTGACTGGATCCTCACACTTGTTCTCCCCTGCGCTTTCCTCCATGGGTTGGGTAGGGCTGGGGATGGGGGAAGAAAGCAGTTCAGTTTCAGCCTCTAATGTCCCTGCCAGCAGGTAAGGGCTCCAGCTTCCCTGGGTGTTGCCTGTGTGTCCCAAGTGTCCCGCGCCAGTTCTCATGGCATCTGTACTCGTGCAGGAGCTCCCTGGGCCTCCCAGGTACAGCCCTTACCCAGATAACTCACTGCAGACACCACTTCTGTTGTCTTCAAGCTACATCCCTGCAAGCAACAGCGACACGTCATTGGGGGAAATTCAGGAGAGAGAGCTCAAGGCTCAAGCGTCCAGGGAACCCTGGGCTGCCTCCTTCCGCAGCCACTTCCTCTCAGCTCAGCAGCACTCTGCCTCCAGAGGTCTATTCCATCACAACGCAGCATAGCATGCACTTCAGGCAACTGCAAAATTGGCAGCTATTAGCTTGGGTTTTCCCACAGGGAATGTGGGAAGAGGAAGAACAGATCAAATGAAGAAAAGGACTGAAGCAGTTAGCACCCAACAGTAGTAGGTGCAATTAGTTTTAGATACAGTTCTCTAGCAAAAGCAGCTTCCTGTAGTAATGAGTGCTGCTTAGGCTGGGCAGGAAAAAATATAAAATAAACCTGGAGGATCTTACAGGGATAAAGCAATGTGCTAAGAACTATCCCAATGGTCAAAACTAGAACAATCTGAGCGAGAAACTATAGTATTAGATTGTATTCCCAAATATGTTATAAACGTAAGTCTATTGGTTTAGTTTAAAAATTTAATGGTGGCAGAAAGGTCATGTTTTACCAACAGGAAAATTGTGCATGAGTAAGCAGACACCCTTTCTCACACTAAGCATGGGGTGTGGTGTGCTCACAGAACAGAGCATGAACAAGGACAATAACTTTACTAAGTGGGGAAATTTGACAAGAACCGTCTTAACCAGCTGGTGAATTTTTTTTTTTTTGAGACAGGATCTCGCTTTGTAGTTCAGGCTGGCCCTGAGCTCACTATGTAGCCCAGGCAAGCCTCGAACTCAGCAATCCTCCTGTCTCTGCCTCCCGAGGGCTGGGATTACAGGCATGAGCCACCACGCCCGGCACTGTGGTATGTGGTGCTGATTGCTGGTTGATTGCTGGTGGGCGTGAGTCACCACGCCCAGCATTGTATGTGGTTACAGGGGATCGAACTCAGGACCTTGCACTTGCGAGGCAGGCGCTGGAACCACTGAGCTAACCCTCCAGCCCCAGCTGGTGAATTTTTCCTTTGAAATTATTGATATCTTTCAGAAACACATCGCAATCACATTCAACACTGAGAATTTGTACCTGTATATATCCTGATTCTCATTTTTTCCCATTCCCCTGCCCCCCTACAATCCCAACCTCTACAGACACAAGCTTTGTTTCCATTGTTTTGTTTTTACCATCAAATTTTTTCTTTCACTTCTTTATTTTCCCTTGCCCTTCCTTTCCCTTTTCCCCTTGAACATTTTCTTCCTATTTCACATTACCTATCATACATTCTGGACTTTAATTACACCTTTGGTTTTTTTATACTAGAGAAACAATACAGTATTTACATATCTATGTCCCATTTATTTCACTTTTGACCATCTTCTCAAGGTACACCCATTTGAATATAAATGTCTCTAATTTATTGTTCTTTATGGCTGAGTAATATTGATTTTATTTAAAAATCCACATTTTTATCTAGTCTCTACCAACTGGTGAATATTAAACACAAATACTGAGTACTTTTGCTATTAAAAACAACTTTACTTCTATGGCATTTTCACAAAAAATTATGTCAATCTAATCATGAAACACACAAATTGCTATTGTATAAAACACAGGCAATTCCCCTGCAGACTACCAGTAATAGAAAATGAAAAGATGGAGAAACTGTCATTTATTAATTGTAATGCACTTTTATTAATGTCCTCTAGAGGAACAGAGTCAATAGAAAGTATACATATAACTATGCAAGGAGTTTTTTTGAGAGGCTTACAGGGGCAGAAAAAGGAGAGTCCACAGTAATCAAATACCTGCTCTATCAAGAAGAGAAGCTGCAGAACATGAGGCAGTAAGAATGGAGCATCAGCCCAAGATCAAAGGCCTGGAAGCTCATTGCAAAGTTGCTGCTGTGTGTTGGTATCAGAAGACCGAAGGCGATATACACTGATGTCCAAAGGTGAAGGCAGCAAAGAACACACCTTCTCAAAAGACCAGTGCTCTTTCAAAAATGCTCACATGTCCTTTTTCTTCTTTATGCCGTCCAGGCCACAGGCCTACCAGTTGCTCCGCCCACAACCAGAGAGGGCCATGGGTTGGAGGGCGATGGACTGGAGGGCCTCAGTTTGCTGGACTCCACATCAATCGTCCTCGTCCACAGACACACCCTGAACCATGCTGTACTCAACTGCTAGACATTTCTTACTTCAGTCAAGTTGACACATCACAACCTATGGTCACAATATAGTGGAAGAGAATGGGGACATTTGGTGGAAAAACTGGTGAAATATTAAAATCTAGAAGTTAGCAAACGATATTGTAGATTGGTAATGTAAATTGACAAGAAGAAACTCTAAAAAGTAACAGTGTTTTATCTGGCCTACTTTTCGTGTATTTATAATTATTCTAAAAATTTCAATGTCATTTTTTAGAAAGTAAAAAATCTTCAAGATGATATAGGCATTTTTAAACATGTCATTTCCCTTAAATGTATAAATATGCATTCATTAGCTATTTTTAGAAATAAGCCCAAAACTGATTTTTAAAAATATGGATCCACTGAACTGTGCTTCATTTTTCTCAAATCTAAATTTATAATTAAGCATTTATCATTTTAACTTTGTTTTTAAAAATGACAATTTTAAGGAAATGACAGTGTCATTCAAGACTTTTTCCAATCCTTTCTAAATTATGTGTTATAAAAAGGGGATTTCCTTGACATTAAATTTGTACACATACACTAAAAATAGAGAAAAACAGTATGATAAATGTTTACATTTCTTGGCTTGAAAAGTATCACTATCTTGTGAATTTTGATACATTTTATGAAGTATTTTAAAACAAATCCTAGTTATGTTTTGCAAGGTCTTAAGAACTTCCCTTAACACAGCCACCATACTTTTGTGACAACAAAAATATAATTATCATCTAATATCATCTAATATGCATATCTAAATTTGCTCAAATAGAAGCTTTCTCTTGAACAACTCTAAGACAAATTTTCCTTTTATAAAAAACTAAAACGTGCTTTTCAGTCATATTAGTGAACAGTTGTCTCAACCTGATAGTGATATGATTGACTAATGGAGTCACAGATAAAATTAAAAGATGTAAAAAAGCTTTATTGGTTAGGAACATAGGAGCTTAACTCTTACCAAAGTGGTAATAACAAAGCTGGGGATGTTGGACACCAAATGCCCCAAAACAAAAGAACTGGTTAAATGGACACTTGACAAAATTTGGTCCCCAAAGTATGGACTTTGACCTATGGCCAAAAGGAACTTGTAAAGGATTCTGGACAGGAGAAATACTGAGTTTATAATTTTTTTCAATTTCTTTTACTGAAAGATTAATTCGGAGAAATAGAAAATCTGGGAACAGCGGCAGGAAAATAAATTTAAGGAAAGAGGTACCAAAATATGTATTTTAAGAGGAAAAACTTCCAACTACCAATTATTTCTCTCAAAGTGAGTTCCGTTATTAAAACCAGCCCTGACCTTTTTCTGTACTCCTACTCCACCACCACCACCAGGGGGTGAATTTGAAAACAGAAAGTAGCCATGTATGGGTATTCAAGTATTTGCTTTCCTCATCATTAAGGTCAACTTGTGCTAAATAAATCTCAATTCCCAGCCACGAGTAAGTTTTACTGATGAAACCCTTACTGCAGAGGAGAATCAAGTGTGAGGGTAAGGTTACCACCAACCAAGGCACTGGTCAGGCCACGTAAAACCTGAAGAATGAGTCTGCAGAAAATGGGACAATGGAAATTCACCACCAATCCACACCACGTGCAAAATAGATCAGAGATTTAAATGTAATAAGCTATAAAACTGTTAAAATATAAAAAGTCTTTGCGACCTTTAATTAGGCAATGGTTTCTTAAATATGAAACCAAAAGCACAAATAGGCAAAAATAAATCATGTTAAAATTATAAACCTGGGCTTCAAAGTACACTATTGAGAAAATGAAAAGGCCCATGGAATGAGAGAAAATCTGATTTGCAACTAACGGCTTATATACAAAGTATATAAAAATGTCTAACAGCTGAGTGGTAGAAAAGGTGACACAATTTAATAATGGACAAAAATTCAAAGCAAATATACAAATGCCCAAAGGATGCAAGAAAAGACATTCAGCTCCATTAATCACTAGGGAAATGCAAATCAAGACCACAAAGAGATATCAATTCACACCCTGTAACATAGCTTTGGTGAAAAAGACAGTAATAAGTGTTGATGAGGATGTAGATTAATTTAAACCCTCATACACTGCTAGTGAAAATGTAAAATGAGAAAATGCTTTTGGGGAAAAATCTGCCATGTCTTAAAAGGTTAAACAGTTATATATGATCTAGCAATTCCACTTAAATGCAGAAAAAAGTACACATATTTGGGATATGCAATTATATCTCACAATGCTATCTTTTAAAAGACTGAGACTGTGAGGGAATAAAGAATGTAAAGAATGGGGGGAACAAAGGACACTTAAGGGTTTCTAGTGGGCCACAAATTTGACAGTCCACCTTGATGCGTTGGTACATCCACATTAACCCATTAAATATTAACTGTCGTGCAAATAGCTTCACAAAGATTACATAAGACTGTGCAGAATGCACTCAACTCTGAGTAAGTGCTGAGTAAGTGCTCTTCCTGTGTGGGCATCCTCTAGCTCACTGACCCCACAGCACTTGGGAAGTGATCTCTCATACAATCAGTGTAGGAGGAAGAACCTGCAGACTCCATTTTTTTTTTTTTTTTTTTGAGACAGGGTCTCGCTTTGTAGTTCAGGCTGGCCCTGAGCTCACTATGTAGCCCAGGCAAACCTCGAACTCAGCAATCCTCCTGCCTCTGTCTCTTGAGTGCTGGAATTACAGGCGTGAGCCACCACAACTGGTACTGTGGTATGTGGTACTGATTGCTGGTGGGTGTGAGTCACCACATCCAGCATTCTATGTGGTTGCCGGGATCGAACTCAGGACCTTGCACTTGCAAGGCAGGCGCCGGAACCACTGAGCTAAATCTCCCGCCCAGAGAGACTCCATCTTTTTATCTGCCCACACTGAAGCTTGGGCCCTGACCTTTCATGGGATTGGCCCATGAGAGAAACCCTCAGAACTTCCATTTACTAGTCTGCCTACAATGAATAAGTGAGGCGGCAGTGCTGGGGTTTAGGCAGAGGCCTTCAGTGTGTGACTGCCCTGTGTGCCATTAAAAAAATGAAGACAAATTTTTTTTAAAAAGCCTACTAGAAGGATGAAGAAGTCCTATTGACTATAGCCATTGGTGAGTTTATGGAGTCAGTTCCACACACAGGACCCTGGACTCTTGCAGAGTTCAAGCCTGCAGGAGACTATTGAGCTCAACTCAGGCATTATAACCACAACCTACACAGGGGATGGAGCTGTCTCCCTGAATCTGTGTGCTACTGCCCATACTCTGTATAGGAGATGGCAGATCTATGTCATAAAGGGCCCTTCAGTAGTGTTTTTGGCTTTGTTTTGTTGTTGTTGTTATTATTACTGTTATTCTTTTTTTTTCTGACCTCTCTTCATTCTTCATTTCTCCACTCTCTTGTTGCCAAGTCTGTCAAATTTTGGGTTTTGCCTTCTCTCAACTTCTTATTTTTATGGAAGAGGGAAAATAATTTCCTGTTAGCCTGTTGCTGCTGGGTACCCCTATTTTTCTTTTGTTTCTTCATCCTCTCGTCCCCCAGTAAGTATTAGTTCCCAGAAATTAATGCATTTCAGTCTTCACTACTCTCCTCTGTACTATTATAGGAGGGTGAATATAGTTTCTAATGGTCTTGCTGTTGTTAGAAGGGATAAATACAAAACAGACTATACTGTCTCTTTTTTCCTCTATCTGCTATCAGTTTCTTGGGGTTTGTGTGATTTTTATGTATCTTCTAACCCTGTTTCTAATCTCTCCTTTTATCTTTCTACCTCCCCCAACTCCCTGATCACCCTACACTCCCAAATACAATTCTGCTATAATTAAGATGTATGTTGCAAATATATTTCTTGTTAGCTCTAAATTTTGGCATATGATCATAGATTTAACTCATGAGCTTACAGGTATCAGAATAGCAATTGCTAAAATTTGTCATTTCCTGTGCTGTGTTTGATACGGTTGATACTGATTGTATTGTATCAACTGAGGAGATGTGATTGTTCTGAGTTCCTTTCATGTTGTGCCAGAACTGAAATCACTTAAAAGCCATTACAGATCCAAGGAGGAAAACCATTAGCCGTCTCCTAAGGGTTCCAAATATTAATAAGAAAGATTTGCATTAAACATTGTCCAGATACCAGGTCAGGAATTAAACCAAAAACATCAGCAACAACAACAAAAAATACAGAAATGAAAAAAAATTCAAAAATCCAGACACAAAGACCACCACGGGAAAACCAAGAAAAATGAGACTAGAACAAACTGAAACTCGAATATCAGAACTCATTAAGCCAGTATCAAAATGGGATATAATAAAATGGAAATAAATAATTTCTCCAGTAAAAACAGATACTATCTAAAGTGGAAGATATGATTAATAACACGAAAGAAGAGATCAGGAACATGATAAAATCTCAGATTATGAATGTAATGGAATCTGTTAAACAACTTCTAACAGACTGAGGAGATGAAAGTTTGCGATATAGGATGAATGAATGTGAAGACAGAATATCAGACAGAAGAAAGAATCATAGCCATTGAATAAGAAAGGAATAATTTATGGAAAATATCAAGAGACTGTGAGAAATCAATCCAGCAGCTGCTAGAACATGCAAAGAATAACAGAAGACTGAAGTCAGTGAAGAAGTAGGAGACAGTGCAAAAGTAAAAAAATAAAAAAATAAAACCTTGTTCACAGATATAATGGCAGGAAACTTCACAGGAAAAGGAAAAACATTCTGACAGACAGACAGGTAAGGCATGTAGAACTCCAAGTAGTCATGATATTAAAAAAAAACTATCTAGACATATAATAAGATTCCAGAAAACCAATAGAAGTAAGAAATATCAAAAGCAGTCAGAGAAAAGAAATCTCATACAAAGCAAAGTCCATCAGAATCACAGCAGACTTCCCAATTCAAACACTCAAAGAGAGCCTGGACTGAAGTATTTTAAACCTTAAAAAGAAAACATATCTCCAACCTTGATTGATGTATCTTGCACAACTATCCTTCAAAATTGATGGGAAATAAGATACTTCAGTGATAAGGAACATCTTAGAAACATCACAAATACAAAATCTGCACTCCAAAAATTCTAAACAATATCCTAGAAAAAGACAATGAGTGTCACTGTCTAATGACACCCAGCAGAGTGAACTCATTGGGCAAAGCAAGAACTAAATGGAAAGGGGAAAAAGCAAAGAATAAAAGAGCCAAGAAGAGGAAAACATCACAACAAGACTAAATCAGTATATATCAGTATAACTATTCATGTCAATGGCTTCAATGCACCAATTAAAAGACACAGACTGGCAGAATGGATCAAGAAGCAAAATCCAGCCGGGCGTGGTGGCTCACACCTATAATCCCAGCACTCGGGAGGCAGAGACAGGAGGATTGCTGAGTTCGAGGCTTGCCTGGGCTACATAGTGAGCTCAGAGCCAGCCCAAAATACAAAGCGAGACCCTGTCTAAAAAAAAAAAAAAAAAAAGAAGCAAGATCCAACAACATGCTATATACAAGAAACACACTCAATTCAGAAAAAACGAGGAACAAAAGTAAAAGGATGTTTGGAAACAATTCTCTGTGCAACAGAAAACTGCAAAAAAGCCAGAATGGCTATCTTATTCACAGACAAAAGCAGATTTCAAATGAAAACTAGTAGAGATGAAGAAGAACACTACATCATCACACAGGGAACAATCCAAGAGGAAGAGATGATATACATAAATATTTATGTACCAAGTTGTGGTGTACCCAACTATATAAAATATTAATGGACATGAAAAGCAACATAAACACTAATATAACAGTAGTGAGGGACCGCAATATCCCACTGTCACAAATAGATCTACTGAACATAAATCAATGAAATACTTGAACTAAACCAAACTTCTGAACAATGGATTTAATAGATGTCTACAGAGTATTTCACCCCATAAAGTCAAAATATACATTCCTCTCAGCTGCTCAAAGGTCATTCTCCAAAGCAGAGCCCATACTAGTTCATAGAGCACATCTATGTAAATGCAAAGAAGTTGAAGTTATCCCCTGTATATTGTCAGTTGTACATCCTTGATATTGGAGAACAACAGCAAAAGAAATTCTAAGAACCTCAAAAACACATGAAAATTGAATACTCTCCTGAACAACCAGTGGATCACAGAAGAAACTAAGTAGTTTATGCAATTAAATGATAATGCCACTACAACATACAGGAATTTATGAGACACAATGAAAGCATTTTTACTGGGGGAATTCACAGCAGTAAACGCACATACTAGGAAAACAGAGCAAGCTTAAATAAACAACCTAATGCTGAACCTCAAACTACTAGAAAAAGAGCAAGATATACCCAAAACTTGCACTAGGGAGGAAACTACAAGTATTAGATCAGAAATTAATGCAATGGAAACTAAGAAAATGATACCAAAACATTTTAAAAAAATAAAAAGCAAGTTTTTTGAGAGAACAAAGTTAACAAATCCTTGACTAACCTTATCAAAAGGAAGGAAGGAAAAGGCTCAAATGCATGCAACCAGAAATTTAAAAAAGGGGAAAATCACCATAGATCAAAAAAGTCAGAGGATAATAATACACATCTGCTTTGAGAGTCTGCACTCCAATAAGATGGAAAACACACAAGAAATGGATAGATTCCTAGACACATAAGAACTTCCAAAGTTGAACAAAAATAAAAAAGCTGAACATCCCAATATCAAGCCATGAAGTTGAAAATGTAATTATCAGCCTACCAACAAAGAAAAGTCTGAGTCCTGATTGCTTTACTGCTGAATTCTCCATTACTTCAGAGAAAAACTAATGCCACTACTCCTTAACTCTTTAATGCACTTCAAAGGCAATACTCCCAGATTCATTTCTGGAAACAACCATTACCTTGATTCCAAAAGCATAGAAAGACCCAATCAAAAAAGAGAATTCTAATGAACATAGATATAAAAATCCTAAGTAAAATATTGACAAACAGAATACTGAAGATCAAGATAATACACCCTGACCAAGTTGGATTCATTCTTAGGATGCAAGGATAGTTCAACATAAATCAGTAAATATAAAGACTATTATTACCAGATTCAAGGACAAAATCTAAATGGTCATCTCGATAGATGCAAAAAAGCATTCAACAAACTCCAACACCCACTTATGATTAAAACTCTACAGAAAATTGGAATACCATATCTTTTTTCTAGTATGAAAAACTAAAGATGTAAATAAATGCTGAAATGTATAGGTGATGTGAAATAGTAAGAAAAAAGAAAAAGGGAAAGGGTGGGGAGGGGAAAGTAAAGAAGGGGAGAAATTGATAGAACAAAAAGGAAACAAAGCTTATGTATATAGGGGCTGGGGTTTGTAGGGAGGACAGGGGAAAGGAGAAAAATTGAGAATCAAGATGTGCCATGTACAGGTGTAAATTCTCAATGTTGAATGTGATCATGATGTATGTATAACATGTACTAAAAAAGTCAATTAACAAAAAGAACACACTCAAGACTGAGGCAAAGCACACTGAGATAGCACAATCTCCATGGGCTTGAGACTTCCACCGATAGCTCCTCAAATTTAGTTCTGTCACAGAACCCCTTTCATCTCCATAAGAGGAATCATCAAGGTATCAAGCAGGTTTTGGAAGGGCTAGAACAAGAGTTTCTGGTGGCATTTTGTGCCTTGCTAATCATAGATCCCAGCCAGGCTGTTTAACCAGTTCAGTCAGGTGTAAACATCAACTTCTGGGTCTCTAAATATAAACAAGCTAGCACTGGTGCATGCTAAATATCTAGCCCATTAATCCTCATTTTGGCCAAAAATCAGTACCAACTTTCCAGGCATCTCTGCAGACAAATAGAGCTACACAAAGCCAGCTGTTAGGTAACTATCATAATTATCTTTAACTGCTATGGCCTGTGACCAGGCCCAGACACTTGAAGCTTTAAGCTTCAAGACACCTACATTCTGCAGATAAATGTTTACAGAGGAATAACTAAGCTAGGAAGTCACAGCCTCTGAGGATTGAGCCAAAGCTGGAGATCACGGAGGTTTCACATAGAACACTGTAGTCACAGCTTGGCCTGGCCCTGTATTTCTAGGACTAGACAAGCAGAATAGTTTATCTGCTTTAAAAACAGACAGCTGTAGTCCTCAGCCAGTGATGACTTTTGCCACTCTAAAGATACTTGGCAATGTCTGAAGACATGTTAGATTTTCACAGCTTGGGTGGGAGGATCCTACTGGCATCTGGAGGACAGATCAGTGATGCTGAGAAACAGCCTGCAGTAAACAAAAGTTATCCAACCCCAAATTATAGGGGTAACTCATAGGATTAGTCTGTAAGTCCATTCCCCATCATGTGATCTCTATCTGGTCTGATACACGTGAGAAGCTCCTTAGGAGGCCACTACTTAGGTGATTTCTATAGTGTACAACAGAAGATTCTGTACACTGCCCACAAGGGAAAACAGATTCCTCATCACTAGCAGAACCTAGACCCCATTTAGCACTACAAGAGATGCAAAGAAAAATGAAGGTTTTAATTTACTGAGGAAAAAAAAGCCTCTAAAATAAACCTCAAATAACTGTGAAACAGCATTGCAAATGTCTTTACTCTGCAAGGATGAAACAATGCTCCAAACACCCTACTAGAAAAGGAAGCCATATGCCTAAGTGGCCTTATCCATAGCAGAAGGGCCAGAATTATAAGGAAGCTTGTCACAACTGAATTCAAATAAATTTAGCAGCCACTGATCAGTGTAGTGATAAGGCTAAAATTAAAATATCACCATCTTACCAGTATAACTTTTGGGAGTATTCCAACCTGTGTTCTAGAAACATAATGTAGCCTTATTTTCTAAATTTTGGGGCCTATTTAATATGAGGCATTTGTGTTGTTACTACTTTATACTGTTTAAAGTGTTATGTCCAAGTCTCACCAAGACAGTCTCTCAGGACACAAAATGATTTTAAAGTCCATCTAAGCTTTATTACTCAGCTGAGAGCTATACTTCCACGTGGAAGAAGGTGCCCACTTAGACTAACACACAGTATTTAAGGGCAAAATTTGCCACCCCCACCTCTTACCAAGAGGTTTCTATGTAAAAGTGACTAGGTTCTACTGTCAAAGTGCAGAAGCGAGTCGTTACAGAAGCCAATAGCAATGATTAGATCACTGGTTACTGTAGAAAAGTAAGTTTTAACAACATACAATCTGCAACTGTGTGCGTTGATTGGGTGAACAGTTTTTAAGGAGACAAGTTCCTGGTTCTTGGGGAGGTTACAGGACACAAGTGGAGGTTTTTAACAAAATGGCTGTTTTTATGTCAAGTTGGGTTTTACAAAAAGAGTCAAAGATTTTTTTTTAAATAGGATACATTAAGACATATGTTAACCCTTAAAGGAATTACGTATTTCCAGGTATAACTGAGGAGAACACCAGCCATCACCAACCAGCTGAATGAGGCGGAGTCAGCCGATAACACCAAAGCCTTTGATATTTAACCCACAGAAGGAAAACAAGGACATAGTCAGCTTGAACAGATTTAACTTCCATTTTGCAAGGGAGGTTCAGATCTGAAAATTAAATTCTGGGCCACAACAACAATTAAACACATGCATCTAAATTTACTCCCTTCCTGGAACCCAACCAATACAAGTAAAATTATTTAAGTAAATTTGAGACTAAGTTTAGATTTATACAAAAATTGCAAAGCCAGCACAGAGTTTACAAGTCCCCTTCATTCTTCTACCTCTATCATCAATATCTCAGAGTCATGGCAAATTTATCA
>PVIC010035142.1:0-19209 GCA_004025085.1 Thryonomys swinderianus | reverse complement strand
AAAAAAAAAAAAAAAAAAAAAAAAAAAAAAAAAAAAAAAAAAAAAAAAAAAAAAAAAAAAAAAAAAAAAAAAAAAAAAAAAAAAAAAAAAAAAAAAAAAAAAAAAAAAAAAAAAAAAAAAAAAAAAGAATTTAAAACATCATACCACAGCAGTATATGCTACAAAAGTCTAGATATATACAGCAAAACAAACAAAAACTAACCTCAATCTCTCCCATTAGTTATGCAAAAATCAGTTGAGAATGAATCAAAGATTTAAATGTAAAAGACAAAGACATGAAACTTTTAAAGGAAAATAGAAAATATTTCAGGATATTAGCCTGGGCAAAGATTAGTTAGATATTACCCTAAAAACACTGCCAAAAAAGGCAAAAATAGACAAATAGTTTTATGTCAAACTAAATATCTTCTATTTCTTGTCACATTTACCTAAGCCTCAAAAAGTATGTGGTTAAAGCCTAGAAACAAGTACAGTAAAGAATTAGAGTTTTAAACCCCAGCACTTGGGAGGCAGAGACAGGAGGATTGCTGAGATCAAGGCTTGCCTGGGCTGCATAGTGAGCTCAGAGCCAGCTCGAACTACAAAGAGAGACCCTGTCTCAAGAAAAAAAAAAAAAGAATTAGAGTTTTAATGTGTAACACTGTGCACCTAACAAAACTAGTGCTTGCATCTTACATAACTTGAAAAGAAGAGAATATTCACATTCTTGTTCCCAAGAAATGATATATGTAGATGGTCTGATGGTTCTTATAATTTCACTAAATGTGGCATTGAAGAACCACTTATATCTTTCATATCACTGGTTCTAATCCAGATAGGAGATGATTTAATTATCTATAAGGAAAAATGCATCTGACCTACACTTTTCATCTGGAAAATTCTAAAGATATCTGATAGGAGAGCTATTCTTTTTTCAGCATTAAAAGTGTCTGGTTGAAAGTTTGAATTGTTACTGAACTGATTCTGTCAAAAAAATTTAATACTGATTTAGCCTGAAGTAGTTGCAATTCTGAGTGTTGTTTTATTAAAACAGAATACCTCGCCTGTCAGAATCAATAATTTTAATCAAAAATTTTATTCTCTCTAATCATCTGTGTATATATACATATATTTGAAAACTGGGAGTTCTATCAAATATAGTAGAAACAATCATATTCCATGGAATTCCCAATAGCCAGAAGAGAATAGTGTTAAGATGCATTAAATATTAATGATAAATTATATGAAGCATATTTTTAAAAACACAAGTCCCTCTACAACTGAGTTTTCTTAGAGTTAATTTGTATATTATCAGAATATGTTATTGTTAAAATGTTTTAGGGAATAAAGCATTTGGGTTATGTGGAAACAAAAATAATATTACTTCCATGATTTATATAGTACAAAATTTATAAAATGTCAAAGCATGAAGAAATAATAAAAAAGAGCAAGATTTAAATGGTTAAAAATTTAAAAAGCAGCACAGTCATTCCTATGTGGCCAATAGTCACTAATACTACTACTATTTGGAATTTACATCATATTTTCTTTCAGGCAGTTGTAAAGTATCAGAAATATTCCATTACTTAACCTATGATATCATGGAAAAGACGGGATCATATTAGCCTGACTTTGGACACTGGAAGCAGGAAGCATGTGCAAAGAAAGACACACAAAAAATAGAGTTTCCTTTAATTCCACTTATTTTTATCACTACAGTTGTTAACACTGACCCAAGATCATATTATGAAGTATGAGAGGCTAGTTTGGGTTGCTTTTGTTTCAATTTGCTATTTTTTTTTATTTCTAGTACTAATGAGTATTGAATAGCTAACAAGTTTCTCTAAGTTCTTTTTTGTGTAGGTATAAAGTCACAATGATCCTAAAATATAGGAATTGTTATTACAGATTTTTAAAGCTAAATATTAAGCAATTTAATTACTTTATCATGATGAAAATATGTTAGAAGTTCAAGAAGACTGCCTGAATCCAGATTTCATATTTCTGTAATTCAAAATTCCTATCCAGTCTTCCCAAACAATATTCATGCCTTTCTAGTTCCATGAGATATTTTGTGAGGAATTTAGCAACTGAGTGCTTTGTATAATTATTATTAGGTCTATTAGGTGGCTATGCACCTGTCCACAATAGGACCTGGAATTCTATACTCATATATGACAATATCTATGTCTATACATATGTATGTATTCATCTATATAAAACAGTATCCAGAACCATATTTTCATAAAACCAACCAAAACTTAGAATGTTGTGAACCTCGCAGCAAAATCATTGAAACTCTACTATGCTGAGGGAGATGTATTTCACCAAGTGAGGTCAGTATTTAGATAGGTAGCAATTATATGCCAGTTTTATTCACTGATTCAACATTTCTAGGATCTTGTTTCTATTTCTTTCCTTCAGATATTCACACTGATAATCAGAGTGTGGGTAAAAGAGCCACACGCATGCATATGAGGTGTCCCAGAGCCAAGATTAATTCAAGATGAAGAGAGGGCTAAGATAATTGTCTATAGGAGGCATTTTAGTAAGATCCAGCTTTTTTTTTTTTTTTTTTTTTTTTTTGAGACAGGGTCTTGCTTTGTAGTTCAGGCCGCCCCTGAGCTCACTATGTAGCCCAGGCAAGCCTCGAACTCAGCAATCCGCCTGTCTCTGCCTCCCAAGTGCTGGGATTACAGGCGTGAGCCACCACGCCTGGCACTGTGGTATGTGGTATTGATTGCTGGTGGGTGTGAGTCACCATGCCCAGCATTCTATGTGGTTACCGGGATCGAACTCAGGACCTTGCGCTTGCGAGGCAGGCGCCAGAACCACTGAGCTAAATCTCTGGCCAAGATTCAGCTTTTCTAACACATGATTTACCAGCAGTATGTTGCATAAAATCCACAAAACGATCCTTGTCCATCTAGGTGAGAAACCTCATTATAAAAGTCAAAGTATGTGGCCATCTTTCTGAAAGATCCCCTGGCTGGAGCTACATTGAGCAAAGGCCTGAGAAAGTGTCCCTTGGCTTGTTTCAAACAAGAAATGCTGAAGCCTGTCACTGGTGGATGGCCTCTGAGCACTCAGAAATTTATTAGTGCATTTTATTCATGCACCATCAAAGGGCACCGGGTACCAAGTAAAAGCCTGGGGCACCTTCAGCTAGGCTTATGTTGCCAGTTGAAAAGCAGTTTCGTGTCAAGAAAATTCCACGGGGAACTTAAACCATCACATCGTACCTGACACAGAGCTTTATTTGTTTGTTTCCAGTGTATTCTTTGCTAATAACTCCTTCCTCCCCCTCTTCTTATCCAATTCAGTAACATGAAGCATGCCTTCTACTTTCAGTGTAAAAAGAACAAATTCAAAATCAGGAAACCACCAGTTTATTCCATCTCTGTCACTATCAGGTGGTATTGGGTGTTAGAAATTTCCCCTCAGTTTTCTGCACCTGACAGGTCATAAAACATTTCACTTCTCAGAATAAAACAGAGGCTGAGACTCAGTCATGAGTTACAGTGGAAAGTTGGGGAGTAATATATTCTTCCAGGAAAAACTAGTTGACTGGTGGAGCTTTCCCTAGCCGGCTTGCTATGCTGCTGTCTTGTTACCACTACCACCAAATATCTCCCTGCTATTCTCTTCTCCTGTGACACCATCAGCTATCATGTCATTATTATCTCCACATTGCAGTCTCAGAAATGTGGACTTCTAGTCGGTCCTTGAGCAGGTCACTCATTGCAATGTCCGAGCCATCTCCTGTGCCATGTCTTACAAGTTGATATAATACTCCACATGGTTAATTTCACTGCAACAGCTTTTGCTCAGTGTCTGAAATTCAAAAGCTCATGGGGTACAGTATGAACATTAACCATGCTACTACCCGGGACTCCAAAGCCATATGTCACTGAGGTTCTTATTTGAAATGTGTTAAACATTTATCCACCCATAAGTACATAATATTTAGCATCTTGGCCTTTAATTCTAATGCTATAACAATTTCATCAAACAAGAATTCATAAATGTACTTTATACTTCCGAATGATTTATTTCACTATGTCTATTCAGCATCGATTTTTACCTATTGGAATAGCTACAAAGTTGTACATCTTCCATAGAATTGTATTGTTCAGATATCCTGGCACTGAGAAAGAGACACACCCACAATTTAAAAGAGGGAAAGGCTCACACTGTCAGAAGTATCAATATGTCATGGGCTGGATCCCAAAAAGAGATGCCATGGAAGAAGGGCTGAGTAGAGGCCAGTTACTTGGCTCCTGGCTTTAGGAAGCATGAGCCGGAGAGGAAGGGACCAGGGACCAGACAGAATCCCTAAGATCACACCTCCGTGCCTCGCTTCCTCCAAGTGGGTCTCACCTCCTAAAAATCCACCAAGTCATGAAGAGATTCTTGCGTTCACCTCCTGATGATATTGGTGCCCTTCTAATACAGTCACTCCTCCAGATGTCTCTTAAACCAGTCAAGTTGACTGTGGAGGGCCTTTTACTATGATCGAACCCCACAGGCATACATGCCTATGCATACTGGAGAAAAGCGCTACAAAACAAATCTCTGCATCAGAATGGATGTACATTTTTATTTATTTCCAGCTGTGACTTAAACATCTTTTTAGCGTGATGATTTAAGATTTGGCATTTTGTTGAAAAGTATACTCGGAGTGTACAGATAAAGACTACATCATTTCAAGGTGACGGTGACAATTTCAAAGTAATTTTGCTTCGACTCTCCCTTTGTAACTCAGTGGTGGAATGATTTGGGGTAAAAAAAATTGTGGGCCCTCCCCTTAAAGAGATGCTGATAATAAGGCCTACCTGGTAGACTCTTTTCACTATGTAGTGGTATGATATTTGTGAAAAATGATTAAAGACTTGTCTAAGACAATGATTCTTCAATATATATCATCACCACCTCCATCATCATCATCATCATCATCATCATCCAATGCTCTCTTGTAATAGACTCTCCAGTCATGCCACGTATCTCTGCTTCAGCTCTGAGGATCCCTTTACAATATTAAAGAACAGTTTTGGTTTAGTGCCTGGAGTCGAGCAGGTTGTACATCCACGTGAACCATGGGAGCATATGGATCTTAATTAGGCTTGATCATGATAAAGGATGACTGTTAAAGAGGTCAGCATGCACCCCTCTAGAGAGGCTACTACTTCATAAACACAGGGAAAGCTTAACTCCTCAAGACATGACAATAAACGGAAGCTCTGTAAAGTCAGCATGTCATCGTTGACAGTATTTAACTTGCTGTCCCTGCAGTGAAGCCGCAGTTGTAGAAATGCCATGAAGATTTTTATCTCTGACAACAAAGTGAAATATTGGTACAGTAATTAGTTTTCTGTACCATATGTTCTGATTTCTGCATATAGTAGTTATGCGGCATGGATTCCTGGGCAGATGATTAGGAGAGCAAGAATAACAGCAAGATGGAACATTTTTGCTAGAATGAACCACAGCCTTCCCCAAAATGAGCCAGAGAGACAGGTTAATTTCTTACAGCACCAGTCATCTTTAAGGTAGTAAGTACGTGGATTTTCAGAGACTGTCTGGAACTAGCAGGGAGGAAGGAAGTGAAAGAAGCTTTTCCATTCTCTTTACTTTCTTTCTCGTTCACATGTATTCTCAGCTCAGTAGATTGCTGTTTGTCATGAACACGGTCTAGGGCCAGGGCTCATTTGCTCGGTCCGCAGCAGTGATGTTAAAGGATGGCCCCAAACCACTGTCCTCCATTTTGTAGCAGTGATTTTCATCTTTGTAATATTGGACAGGATACTTTGGCAACATATTGTAACATTTCCCAAATAATAGAGCGGTAGCTTGGTAAATGTCCCTTACCTAGAGCTCTTAGTTGACACCTGGGAAGTCAAAAAGTAAGGAATTCCTTTCTTTGGACCAAATGCGAGAAAAAGGAACAAAGAAAGTAGCAAATCTGTGTACAACGTAGATGACGGTTAGGGAAGGAGGTGTCCGGATTTTGTTAACATATATATTTTGTTTCCTCGTGCACGTGGTATATCAAAGTCTGGTGTATCTAAATCTTAGGGAGCCATTTGCAGCAGGATGAAATTATCTTAAAAAAAACAAATGCCAGACTGCTCTCTCTGTAGGTAGACTCTTTCGTCTTTTTCTTCCTGAGCAACATTGAGTGATAAGGAGCCATCTTATCTCACACCCGCAGCATCACTTCTGTGGAGAGAAAACTCGCAGAACAGCCCCCCTCCTGCCGCGGTGGTCACCCAGGAAATCCGATCTTCAGTTTCCACCAACGTGCTTGGGTTACTATGAATTCTAAATATGTCGAGACAAAAATGTACACCTTATAGAACAATTTATTTTCACTGCATTTCCCCTACACAGAGCACAAGAATATGGATGTGAATGAAGGTATTCCATTTCTCCCCATGAAGGGAAACTCTACACAGGGCACTTTGACAAGGCATGTGTGTGCTGCACGTGAAGATACCTCATTGGCATAATCATGTCAGCTTTAAATGACAAAAAGGGTGAGTAGAGTGTGAGGAACTGGAATTAAAGCAAGATGAATGAGGGCACAGAAAACTTTTGAACAGGATTTACGGAGAACCTGAGACAGACAAATAAAAATATCTCAGTAAAAACATTTATTTTCAGGATTTATAACTCAAATGGAGTCAATAACTAGTTTGAAGGAATAGACGTGTACTGCAATGTAAAGTAGTAATGATTTATATTACCATGGAGGAGGCTTAATTTTGTATGTACATTCATTTATTTATATTCTGTTTATATTAAATGAATGCCCAGTACTTTTTTTTTTTTTTTTTTTTTTAGACAGGGTCTCGCTTTTTGTAGTTTGGGCTGGCTCTGAGCTCACTATGTAGCCCAGGCAAGCTTCGAACTCAGCCATCCTCCTGTCTCTGCCTCCCGAGTGCTGGGATTACAGGCATGAGCCACCACGCCCGGCGATGCCCAGTACTTTTCAGCCATGCAAAGGGTCAGGACAATGTACAGAAACAGTTGCAACCTCTTCTATAATAACCAGACATTAAGTTCTGTTAAAAGATTTATTTAAATATGCTTGTTTTGTAGTGACTTTTGTAGCTGAGAGGAAGGCATCCATCCCAGACACAGAGGTAGAATAGTTTACACTATTTTGGTGTCGAGATCATCTTTAGCTTCCTTGATTATTTCCAAACCACATTTAATGTTTTGTCAATCATTCATTGGGAAAATTACCTGCATGTAACTGGGAATCTAAGGTAACATGGAAACTGCTAGTAGAGCCATAGGATGACAGTGGAAGTTTCAGAGAATCCCAAAAATGCAGCTAGCAGTTTCCTCACAGTACATATGCAAAAACATAATGCACACATGTACACACATGCATACACACTTGCACTCACACATGTACAGATGTGCATATGCATGTGGACATGTAGTTTTTATTGCTCTGTTCTTCTTTTCCAAGAGATATTTTTTTTCTCTATTACTACAGATAGTATAAACTTATGAACTTTTGAAAGAAACAGATCTACTCACTAAATGGAAGTTCGTAATCTAGGCCAAAAGCTTCTGATGTCTTGATTAAAATAGGTAAATTAACAAAGGATGTGTCATACTTGACAAAGAATAAGATTCAATATGAAAATTTAGAGGAGCTTTAATTTGGAGTTAAAAATTTCTGTTTGAGATATGAGATAGCCCAGGACTCACCAATGGTATGGTTTTCTAAAGCGATTCTGGTAAAACAATCCTTTTCCTGTTAAAAAAAAAAAAAAAAGGTACAATCTGAATCAAGAGGGAAAAAGTCAAACATCCAAATCTTTGATATTAACAATGGTTTGGCTCTTGGATTTAATATTTCTGAAGCCAGTAATTAAATAATATCATCTCCAGAGAGAGATCCAACATCAGATCTGACATAGGAGAGTCCAGACAAGGGGCATGTAGGTAAACATAAGGCCAGTGAAATGCAGAAGCTAAAAAGTATTGTAAAAAAATTTTTAAAAAAATTATGACATAAGGCCAAGTAAATGAGTTTTTAGCAATTTAGAAGTCTTTTTTCAATAAATAATGTGAATAACAAATATGGAAAGTAACTTAAAGTATATACTTAACTGAAATTCTGGTAATTATTAACGATCTTAATGGCTGGAATCTTAAAGAGTTTTCTTCAAATTTAGGAAAAAAAGTGACTTTTTAAAGATAAGAACTAAAATAATTATACTCTCAAATGTTTTAATACATCATGGAAAAAACAGTTATAAGAGTCAAAATTCGTGGGACTATAAATGACAGATAATACCATAATGATAACATTGAGATGAATAACTATTGTACACTTTTATACTGCTATTGCAAAGTGGATGTACATGTACACACACATACACACAGAAACTTTTGTTTTTCCAACATTAACTAGCATCCTTTATAATGGGCAATATAATGCATAACTGGTAGTTTTCTTAATCAGCTGAATTTGACTTGACAGTTTTTCTTAATCAGGTACATTTTCTCTCACATTTTAATAAATTTATGTTAATTTCTAAACATGAATTATCTCTCTGTATAACTCAAAGCAAAATAAGTTGATGCTTATAATTTTCATGAACATTTTTGCAGGAATAGAGTCTCTGGATGAAAAATGACATCAATTGATGCCCAAACCATTTTTAAAATTCTTCCACATCATTATTCCTCATGATTGCCAGACAGCTGTCCCAGTTGTGTTATATGTGAAAGCACATCTTAATACTTTTTGACATTGAGTTTATGGTGAATCATATCCAACCAATATTATATCACTGGAAGAAATAAAAAATAGGAAGAAGAGAAAAATCATAATCCTCTCAAACTCAGGCAATTTTTAAGCCCAATACTGCACTGAATTGTTCAAATCTCTCCAAGACGGTTCCTCTTTTAGTTGTCATTATAAAAAAATTACATATTTTAAAAATATAAGTACCAGTATATAAAACTGATTTTACTTTCAACTTTAAATTGCTGGATATAAAGCATCACTTAATGTTAAGACATTTTTACTAATGTAATATTCCATACATAAAACCTCCTCTAACGTAGATGTGACAATCAGAGACATTAAATTTCTTCATTATTGAGCGCTCTAGGGTATGGTCAGATGAAATGTACCTGCAAATAATTATACTGGTCTTACTTCTATCTACCAAGAGCCTACAGACTTCGAGCCTCCTAATGTCATTATGGCAGTCACTGCTGGTCATTTTCCCTTGTCTTTCTTACTCAGAAAATCTGTTTTGTGTTGGATGGCATTCCTTGGCATTAAAAATGGTCCCAGGTTACTTGCGCCTGGCTATGCTCAGGTCATAGGAATGGCTACCAGGAAGTCACTAGAAATCACTAGAACAGATTCTGTCCTCTGTGGAGGCTTAAAGCTGGCACTGTTTCTCTGCAGATTCTATTGTACCCCCCTAGAACTTGTGCTCATCTCACAATCTATTGCTTTGTCCCGGTGCAACTTTCCAAATCCAGGTCGCCCCACGGATCTCCTCTTGATGAGATGAACTAAAGAAGAACATACGAACTTGAAGAAGAACTTGAAGAGATGAGCTAAATATTTTAGCCTCCAATGACTCATTCTGTGTCAAGTGTGTAAGAAGATTCTACTTAATTCTCTCACTGTAGACCTCACTCAAGGATGTCAATAACCAAAGGCATTTCATTTGATATTATTGTGCAGTAAAAACACTTTATGAAAGAAATGTTCTACCTTTTATTACTCAAGCAAATTTATTATTTACACATGTCCCATTAATTCACAACCTGGAAATTTGGAAAAAAAATACCTCTTTTGTGTTTCAAATACCCTACCCAAGTAAATATTTCCTCTTATGCTTATATAAACTAGAGATACATCAGTGTATGTAATTAAGATTCATCTTAATTACATACATTGGTATACAGATATAAGTATCACTGTGAACTGTTTCTTAAAATGTATATTGTTAATAAGCTTAGAATAAATTTTCCCTAGGTAATCTAGACCTTCTCTACCACTAGAAATAACTTTATCAATGTTTATTAAATTGATAGACAAAATAACTTTAATAAAAGAAGAAATTATCTTTCTCATATTTGGGAATCCCAAAACAGAATTATAATCTGTAGTTTGTTCTATGAAGTCATTAACTTACTCTACAAATAACACTTCATTATTAGCTATCTCAAACCATGTATATTTAACATCAGAGATTCATGATCCTTATTATTTTCCAAAGTGAGGAACACTTTCACAAATTTTCACACCACACATCATCGTTTTCATGTAAAATACATAGAATTTTAAAAATCAAGCATAATTTTATATTAAAAAATAAATTTCTCAGACCAGGGATTTAGCTCGGTGGTTCCAGCATCTGCTTGGCAAGCAGAAGGTTCATTTCCTGGTACCACATATCACAATGCTGGATGTGGTGACTCATTCCTATAATCCCAGCACTGGAGAGGCAGAGGCCGGAAGATTGCTGTGAATTTGAGGCTACCCTGGGCTACATAGTGAGTTCAGGGTCAGCCTGAACTACAAAGCTAGACACTGTCTCAAAAACCCTTAAAAGAATAATTTTCTCAAAGAGAAAATCCAAAAGGAATTTAAAAGCTTTAAAAATATAAAAATATATCACTTAATGAAGAAATTGCTATGTGTTTTCTAAATAGAGGTAATTTACCATAAGGACTCTTTATTTGAAGCATAAATTTCTAATGACTTTTTAAAATTGCTTTTATCAAACTTTATACTTTCATGGTTTCTATGCATGTGGATGTTTGTAGCAATTATAATTAAACATGCACACCATTTGGGGTATAAATAAATCGAGAAACTGTAAGGAAAAATATGGTGGCACCTCGGTTTACAAAGTTAATTTGTCTTATGATTTGCAGGGAGATGGCTGCCTCTGTGTCTGTGTGAGGAAGATAGCCATAGTCATCTTTGTCAGCCAACTCACTCTATGAATGGAAGCAAAACTCTTCTGAATGCTTTTGTGACCAGAATTGCAAACAGAAGCATTCATGAAGCTGAGTATCACTGTAACTGACTGGAGTGTTCATTCAAACTCTTCCACGCAAAAGAACAAGTTGCAGAAGAAGTATGTCAATCTAGTTAAATGGAACTTTGCTTTATAAAATTTTCCATTATAAATGAAAACTCAAAGTTAACTACAAGCAGACTTCTGAAGGACACCTTTACGTAAGAAAAGAGTCTCAAGGGCACAGTTTAATTTGGAGTTAGAAAATTAGACGCTTGGCACTTCGCTAAGTGAGGTTTCCACGAACCCCCAAAGTTTGCATCTTCCCGCCTTCTTTCCCCCATTTTGATATATTCGTGCCGAAATACCATTTTAAAAAAACTAGTGTTTTTAATAAGGAAGTGGGTAGCCTTTAATAAATACAACTTTGTTCAAGTTCATAAGGTTGGGAGAAGTGTTTTTGAACTCTACCGGGAAATGCGCACTGTGTGGTATTATTTTCACGTTTCTTCTTGGAAGTTTTACGTAGCCTGTTGAAAGTTAGGTAACTTAAAATATAGTAGACTGAGGATATTAATTCTGTTCTTCCCGGAGTCAAGAACTTACTTTCTCCTTTCACCGTGTGACTGCTCGTGGACCATGAATTTTTTGCTCCCAAGGCTTACGAGATCGCTTTAATGAATACAAAGGCCTGTGGACAGACTCCCACAGTCACGGCTCTGCGCGTGACCCAGGTCACCACACAGCTATTTCTATCACAGCATCCACACATCCGCACAAGGGCGCAACGATAAATAACCTGCGCTGCCCCCTCACTCCTCGGACTCCTGTCGTCGACCTTCAGGATCGTCCTGACCATCTGTGTGGCCAGAGAGATCCGCTGCCTTTTGCCGATCAAGGTTTCCATGACACGTTGTTGCTTCATATCGTCCGTGCCCCTGTGCACGGTCGATGCCGAGGGCGAGGCTCGCCTCCTTCGCCTGCCGGGCGCGGACCCCGGCCGCGGTCTGGATGGGGTTCAGGCCGCTGTTCTCCGCCGGGACCGTGGCGATGACCTGCAGCGTCGGCGAACGCGCGCGTGGCGCACGGCTCCAGCGTCGGGCACTTGTTCGCCCCCGGCTCACAGCCAGGGCGCAGGCGATCTCCGCGGCGCCCCCTCCGTGCACCACGCGGTTGTCCCGGATGAGGCTGCGGGTGACGCACGGGGCGTCGTGGAGGGGCCGTTTGGCTTCCCCGATGATCATCCTGTTCCCGCCCCGGATGAAGATGGTGACGGCCCCGGAGTTCTCCCTGCTCGATGAGCAGCATTTTGTCCTTGGTGCCGAACGAGATCTCCTGCACCCGCCCGGCGAAGCCCAGCTTCTCCGCGGTCAGCCCCGAGAAGCGCGGGACTATCCGGCCCCCGGGGGCGACGGCAGTCAGCTCGATCTCGGGGCTCCCACCCAGCGAACGCGGGCAGGCTGTTCTGCCGCAGGAGGAGATCGGCCTCGTCGTCGAAGCCCCGCTGGCCGACGGCCAGGTCAGCGCCGGTCTCTCTCATCTGCCGGATCATCGCTTCTCACCGCTCAGGCTGCACTTGCACCTGAGTGAATGAACAGCCCGGACCACTGGGTCAGTGACTGTGACCTCAGCCTACACATTCACTCTTCTTCCCTTACGTCACATATCACCAAATATAGTTTCATTGTACAGGACAGAAAGTACACAAATTTGTGAAAAACTCACATGTTGAAGGCTACTGATAATTACGAGGCAGACACTCGATTCACTTATGATTTGAAGAAAATATGTGTGCCGCGCACCTGTGCTAGAAAAAAAAAACAGGCTGGATTTTACACCATGCGATCCACCCACGAATAGAAGGGACATCAGAGGAGCAAATAATTATTGTCACCTCAGGGATGAGCTTTGCCCTCGTCTACACGCCCACCGATCCTGGAGAAGGGTGGCGTTTGCAGCACAGCTGCAATAAATAAATCACATTTATTCTTTCCCCCTATTACTGCCCCCTACTTCCGGTATCTCAGTGTTGTTTTCATGTGCATCTCTTAGATGAAAAGTGACGCTGAGGACTTTTTCCATATATTTATTTGTTAGATCTATTTCTTCATCTGAGAAAAAGTCTGTTTATTTCAGATGCCCATTTGGGACTGAGTCTTCGCATTTGGACATCTGATTTTTTAAAGTTCTTTGTACATTTAGGAAAGCACTCCTTTGAGGAACAGATGCTAAAATGTTTTTTCCATACTGTGGGTTGTCTCTTCACTCCGTTGGTGGTTTCTCTTGATGAGCAAATGCTTTTTAATAACATGAGATCCCAGTTTTTTATTCTTTCTGCTAGTCCTTTTGTGACTGAGGTTTTGTTCCTGAAGCATTTTCCTGTGCTCGTGTCTTCAAGAGGTCTACCTCGCCACACTTCAAGCAGCTTTAGTGGTTTTGTTCTAATATTTACATCTTTAATCCATTTTCATTTGACTGTAGTTCATGTGACAGATATGGGCCTAATTTTAATCTTTACAAACTGAGACCCAATTTTTCCAACACTATTTATTAGAAAGGCTATCTTTTCTCCAATGAGGATGTTTTGTTCCTTTTCAAATGTGAGGAGGCTTAATAAGTCTAGAGTTATTTTTCCATCTTCTAGTCTGTTGCATTGATCATCAAGTCTATTTCTTTGCCAATACAGCTCTCTTTTTATCATGGTAGTTTGGTAATATAGTTTCAAGTTGGAGACTGTGATACCCCTGCCATGTGTCTGTTGCCTAGAAATGTTTTTTGCTATTCCACATCTCTTATGGTTCCAGATGAATTTTTGGATTGTTTTCTATATTTCTGTGAAATATCCAGCTACAAATACTATGGAAACCAGTATAGAGACTCCTTAAAAATCTAGGATACAGGTCCCACATATCCCAGCCTTTCCTTTACCTGTATCTCCTCAAAAAGCGTCATACCACAATGTTATATGTTTACCCATGTTGAAAGTAGCATGGTTTGTAATAGCTAAAATATGGAAATGATCCAAATGTCCATCACTAGGTGACTAGATAAAGATGTGTTTTTGTAAAAATAGAGTGTGATGCAGTCATAAGAAAAGGTAAACGAGACATTTATAGCTGAATACACTTTGAGGCTCTACTCTTAAGTGAAGTAAATAGGGCACATATGTAAATCCTGCATAATTCCTCTGGTGTGAAAAATTGAAAGTGTAAATTAGAACTATAATGTGTAATAATAGATGTTGTGGAATAGGAAGCAAATGTTCAAGGGAGAAGGGAAATGGGGAGGAGAGGTAGGGAAAAGAAAAGAGGAAAAAAACAAAAAATATATAAGAAAACAAGGAAAAAGAGAAACAAAATCTCTGTAAATGAGAGGGAAGGAATGGCTGAGGGGGGGACAGGGGAATGGAGAAAAAATGAGAAGCAAGATACATGATGTTCAGATACAAGGGCCCAGTGATGAATGTCATCATATTGTCCACGCATAATGTCCTAGTAAACTTAAAATAATAATAATTAATAATAAGATGATGATGATGACGATGAGCTTTTCACAAGTTTATCGAGAAGTTTTCAGAGAATAAGGTAAAGGTTCAACTTTTAGTAGAAGTATTCTTTCACATGTAAATTTTGTTAGTGATGAGTGACTTAAAATAAGGCACTTTAGGGCCGGGCGTGGTGGCTCACGCCTGTAATCCCAGCACTTGGGAGGCAGAGACAGGATTGCTGAGTTCAAGGCTTGCCTGGACTACATAGTGAGCTCAGAGCCAGCCTGAACTACAAAGCGAGACCCTGACTCAAAAAAAAAAAAATAAGGCACTTTTATAAATGGCCATGAATGCATGCATGTGAATACATACACTCCTACACATACATAAATGCATATAAGTTATGAATTCTTTTAACATGTTTTCTTGGCTGGCAATGTGACTTATTTGTAGAGAATATGTTAAGTATGTTCAACACCCTTGATTCATCACCATAGTCATCAAAGAAAATGAAATTTTAGATTAAAAGCAACCATTTATCTTGTATTTTAGAGAATGATGATCACAACAAAGAAACACTGACTTTGGGCCCAAAGTAATATGAGAGGGATTTATATCCATATATTCAGCCTCATAGGCACAAATGTCATCTGTGGAAATAATTCAGGAGGTATTGAGAAGGACCCTGAAAGAAATAATAGGAAAGGTATTCAGGATCCCAGAAAAGAAAATAACAGAGTGGTTGGGTATTTTCCATTCTCCACACAAAAAGACCTGTAGAATGGAGGCTGGAATTCAAGTAAAAGGAGGTAGACCAGATAATCTCCCTCCTTTACTCACCTAGACAACAGAAAGAGTCTTGGTCCACTGTCATGGGTCAGTGGGAAGCTTGTTGTAAAAATGAATAGCTAGAGGGACCATCTAGCCTCACTTCTGAGCATTTGACTTTCATACCCTGAGGCACTGCAGGAGGCAGATTTAGCCAGAATCAGCAGCCTGGAAGTCATATTCATCCCCTCCCCTGCCCACACTGAGGAGGAAAGAACACACCAAATTCATATCTGAGGAAAGACCAGTGACAAATCCTGCTGAGGCTGTGGGGAGAAAGGAACAGTTCTCCACTGCTGGTTGGAATGTAGACTGGTACAACACTATGGAGATTAGTGTAGAGATTCTATTTGACACTGCTATTCCCCTGCTAGGTATATACATGAAATAATTAAAAGATTCATATCACAGCAACATATATGCACTCATGTTCATAGCAGCTCAGTTTGTGATAGCTAGATTTTGGAAGAATTTTTAACGGAGTATTACTCTGCCCTAAAAATGATAATCTTGACTTATTTATACTCAAATGGATGAACCTTAAGGACATACTCATAAGTGAGATAAACAGGTCACAGATCTGTACAAATCGTATCTTTTCTCTGATATAAGAAACTGAAGATGTAAGTGAGCTCTAGAGTATATGGTAGATATTGTGAAATAGAAAATATTCAAAGGGAAATGGGGTGTAGGGGTAACAAGGGGAAGAAAAATATGATGGTAATAAGAAAGGAAAACAAAGCTTATGTATATAGGTGTTGTGTATATGTGGGCTGGGTAGGGGAATGGGGAAAATGAGAATTAAATTATGTCATATACTGGTAGAAATTCTCAATATTGTGTGGGATCATGATGAGTATTTATAAGGTATGAATAAAGATTCAGTTTTTTAAAAAAATATTTTTAGATATATTTAACAATAAAACTAACAGATCATTGATGTTCCAACCTCCTGAGCTCTGCATATTCTAAATTTTATCTAATCATATGAAACATGTAGAAAATCATATTTCAAAGGAACAATATTATAATTTTTTCAAAAAGTATAGAAATATGAGTTCTAATAGCATGAGATGGAAATACATTGCATAGATGAATAGGTAGACAGGAGATAGGGAAAGAGAAAGATGATTTCTACACTGACAGAAGGAAACAAAAGCCATACATGTGAATAAAAACAATGTATTTTATTTTAAGCATTATGTAAATGTAACATTTAGATAAATGAGCAGCTTAAGAAGGATTTTTCTGTACCAAAGATAATTATGGATGATGTGAGGAGAACTTTTTAACGTCAAACTGTCTTTACATTAAAGAATATGGTGAATCGTGCAGTAAAGAGGAAAACTTAGTATCTAATCAGAAGTCATTTCAGGGTCTCCCTGAATAATGTAACTCAATCGTCTACTCACTGCCAAAATGCAAAATCATCTATCAAACTTGTATTTGTAAGTTTGTGAAGGCAAATCATTATAAAACTATATAAATTAAATGACAAATTATATGACTTACATAATAATTAGATATATATGCCTCCCAAACCAAACAAATGTCTTCTATGGTAATTAGATATCCTGTAAGTTAGGTTGAGTTTTTATTTTTTATTGTTATTAGTATATTTGTAATAATTCCAGGATCTAATATTTAGATTTAATGCACTTAATGTCATCATTGGATAATATCAGCCATATTTGTTATTATTTTCATTTGTTGTACTTATTCTTTTCAATTTTATTTGTTGCCTCTTCTTTCTGGCTTATGTAATTTTATATCAGTGTTTTTATGATTCAGGTATTCGGCTCCAAAGAAAATCAATTATACTTCTTTAATTTTTTTTTTTGAGACATGGCACCAAACCCAGCATTTCTGGTATATGGTACTGATTGCCAGTAGGCGTGAGCCACCACGCCCAGTGTCGTGATTGCCAGGGACTGAACTAGGGACCTTGTGCTTGCTAGGCAGACGCCAGAACCACTGAGCTAAATCTCCAGCTCAACATTTCTTTAATTTCTTTTTTAAAATTTACTAATGTCAAATATTTCCCTTAATGACAGAAGATAAAACACTTATTGAAGAGGGAAATGGTGAATTTTTAATTCATCTGGGAGAAAGGATAAATTTTCATATTTCTGGATTATAAGTATGAATAAGAATATCCTGACGATACAATTAATACCTGAAATTCTTTTTTTTTTTTTTTTGTCGCCCTAATGCTGTAGGATGGACTCAGGACTTCAGACATAGTAGGCAAGCAACCTACTATGGAACTACATACAGCATAGCCTTTCTTTATGTATTTTTTTTTTGTCCTGATACAGACTCTCACTAACTTTCTAAAGTTGATCTCATATTTGGGACTCTCCGACTTTAGGCTGCTCCATGGCTGGGGTCACAGTCCTACACAACCACATCTGAATTAGACATGCAAATATTTTAGTATTTTTTTGACACATGATGAAAGAAAAGCTCCAAATTTTTAGATAAAGTACCTATAATTACAAACAAAATCTCTCATAGCAAGAGTACTATCACTGGATCTTTCAAACTAAATCCCCTTGTTCTTTCAGTAAAGTATTTCTATTAATGTTTTATTAGCGCAAGTACATAATGTTAACATTCCTTGTGTGTACTTAGTACACGTACATTATACATCTTAATCTCTTATTTTCAAGCCCCTTTACTGTCATTCTGAACCCCATGCCCCATCTGATGTCCTACCCCTTTGAGAAAGAGCTGTTTCCTTACTTCCTAATGTCTTTATTTTGTACTTTATAATATTTTGAGTTTTTCCATAAAGGTGAAATTATGTGACAACCAAGTTTATGTTCAGGTTTATTCTTCTAATACCTCCAGGTACATCCATTTTCCAAAAAAATGACTCGTTTATGATTCTTTATAGCAGACTAATACTCCATTGTGTATAAATACTGGTCTTTTTTTGTTTTTCTTTTTTGAGGCAGGGTCTCGCTTTGTAGTTCAGGCTGGGTCTGAGCTCACTATGTAGCCCAGGCAAGCCTCGAACTCAGCAATCCCCCTGTCTCTGCCTCCCTAGTGCTGGGATTACAGGCGTGAGCCACCATGCCTGGCAATACGTTTTTTTTTTTTCTTAATTCTTCTAACTGTTCATTGATACATAGGCTGTTACTATTTTAAAGGTCATTCCTTTAAAACAATTTTTAGGGATGGAGATTTAGCTCAGTGGTTCTAGTGCCTGCCTAGCAAGTGCAAGATCCCTGGTTCGATCCCCGGAAACCATATACAACAATACCTGGCGTGGTGACTCATGCCCACTGCCAATCAGTAACACAAGCCACAAATGCCGGGGTTGGTGGCTCAAGCCTGTATCCCAGCACTCGGGAAACAGAGGTAGGAGGATTCCTGAGTTCGAGGCTTAACTGAGCTACATGATGAGCTCAGGGCCAGGCTAAACTACAAAGCAAGACCCTGTTTCAAAAAAAATAATAAAGGTCATTCTCTGTTCATATTTCCATACATATATTTCAAAAAATATCACTTTTTTGTGGCAAGAATAGATGGGAAATTTAGAATCCCAAATAAAAAGATAACAATACTGAAATAACTAACCAATTCCTCCCTTAAGATCATTCAATGCCCATAAGAGAAACTCTTGGAATAGTTTATTAATTTTAATTATTTTTGGTATTGTTCTCTCAAATGGTTTTACACAAATCAATAAGTAATTATAGAATATTCCAGAGTGAAAATTTTATACAATATTAAAACCAGGAAGGACATTGATTTGATGGACTTCTAGCAGGGATGGTACACACTGGAAGGTAAAAAAAGCTTCCCAGTATATCTTAAGAGAAAATCAACAATAAATGAACAAACTCCCTCATTTCAATATACTGCTACTATTTTAATGGAAAATTGTCTTTA
>PVIC010035141.1:0-19215 GCA_004025085.1 Thryonomys swinderianus | reverse complement strand
GGGGCTCATCCTGAGCCATCAGGGTCATTCCTGAGCGCACCTGGGCTCACCGGGGGCTCATCCTGAGCCATCAGGGTCATTCCTGAGCGCACCTGGGCTCACCGGGGGCTCATCCTGAGCCATCAGGGTCATTCCTGAGCGCACCTGGGCTCACCAGGGCTCATCCTGAGCGCACCTGGGCTCAGGTGTCCTGAAAAGGAAAGCAGAGGAGACTGCAAGTGAGGGGGAGGGGCCGCCACGCAAAGAGGTGCCTCAGTGGTGGACTCTGCAAGGATTCTAGAGGAAGACATGAAAACTGGGCCTGGAAAGACAGAAGAAGGATTTTGCGAGAGCAGGGGCAGCTCTGTAGGAAAGGAGAGCTGTGAATGTATGCAGGCATGGAGCAGAATGACCGGTCGGGGAGGCTAAGTAAAGTCAGGGGCTGGCAAGGGCCTGGGGTAGAGTCCGTAGCCCGAGTGCCGATGGCCATGGAGACCTTCCCAGGAGCCGACGCCACAGCCAGAGCCACGGGTTCCACAGCTGAGGAGAAAGGGTTGGTTTTTCAATGTAGAAACAAGGGTAGGTTTGCTTCACAGAAATACCACCAAGGAGCCGGGTGTCCATGTCAGAGGCCCCCTCATCCTGTGACCGAAGCAAGTCCACCACCGTCTCCAGATTCTCACGAAGCCTGAGGTGGGGCCTAACAATGGCCGTATTCACAGAGCGGTACCTGAACGCGGTGAGCCACGCTTGGTGTTTGTGGACCTCTGTGACCTTTCCCATGGTGTGTGGACGGAGAAGTGGAGGCCTGGAGGGGTTCTGCGGTCTCCCGGGGTCACCGGCTAATCAGTCACTGGCGGGAGAAGGTGAGACTCCAGCGCGGTCACGCGTTCCCCACGTCGGGTTCCGGGTTCACCCTCGCCCCGGCTCCTGCACCCCTGAAGGCGCGTGGAGGGCAGGTTTGTTTTGCAGGGTTCTGGAAGTTTTGTGTCCCGGTCAAGGTCAGTCCAGCGTTCTTATTAACATGCTGTGGATAATGGATGCCTAAAAGTCTGAGGGCATAAATATTTTAATGTAGCCATGCTGTGTCGTTATTTCTTTTAGACCCGCACTTCAATTTTTATTTACTTTTATATGTTGCTGGCGCAGGGCCACAAGGTTTTCCATCAACAGAAATGGCTACTGATTGAGGCGACTCGCTGGCTCCCCCGGTGCTGAAGAGAGACCATTCTCCAAAGCAGGTGTTTTCAGATCAAGATGGGCTGGTGAATGACTCAGAGGGGAATACACTCAGGGAAGCCATGCCGTCAATTTGTTCCCTGATTGAATGCTTTGCTCTGTTTGGTCATGAATTATATATTCTTTTCTAGATTGATCATTTCTCCTGCTGATAAAGGGATGTTGCTCTACTGAGTGGGTCTGGTGCCTGACCCAAGACTGATGCATCAAAATTCCCTGAGCTGACAACTTGGACAAACTGGAGACAGGATCTACGAAGCCAGAGAGGGCCGGGTGCCCTACGTGATGGACGCTTGCCTTGCTTAGTATGCACTGGCTCCCACGATGGCCCAGCAACAACTTGGCTGCTTTTACCCCATATAATTTGCAAATTGATTGTTCTTCCTCGGAACACTTTCTTAATTAAATAGTGACTGCAGTCATTACCCACAGACAAAGGAGACGTATTGGCGTCCAGGCAGAGGACTGCCCTTGCCCAGCGCTCCTGCGTCTGTGGGAAGCGCTGCTGGAAGTGACCGCAGGTGGGGAGGGCTCTGCTGGTCACCCGCTCCCACGGGGCTGAGCAGCAGCCTGTCCACCGGTCGATGTGAACGCTGCACAGCAAATACAAGGAGAAAGCCTTTGCTGACGAGCGCCCCCCTAAACAGGACCCCGTTCCGTTTTTGCGCTGCGTAGAGAAAGCAGCTGCAGCGTGGATTTATCAGATGGAGACACGAAGGTGCAGAGAGGACAGAGATTAGCCCAACAGCACCAGGAATGAGCTAACGCATGCCAACTGCCATGCGGGACTGGACTGCCACGTGCCCCTGTAGAACCATGTTCTAAACAGCAGCTATGACGGCCCCTTCAGAGGGGAGAGGATGGAGGTCTTGTCTGGAAACACACCTGCCGCCCAGGCCAGCGGTTCCAAACCCTTGACGGGCATCGGGGATATTCGAGGGGCTTGTTCCAAAGCGCAGCAGCCCAGGCCGCGGCCGGGGGTTTAATGAGCCTGAGAAGAGCCCCGGCGGATGTATTCTCGGCAGCTCCTCCAGGGGCCGGGCGCGCACAGTCAGGGTGAAAGGGGCAGAGTCGGGCTCCTCTCTCAGCTGGGACTGCACAGGAGAGGTGCGGGGAGCTGACGCCTGGCGCTAGGACCCATCAGTCTGGTGTGGGGACTGGCGGGGGGGCGGGGCATGCTGTCACCGTAAAGGGCTGAGAACCGAAGAGAGGTGGGCACAGGGCCTGCTTCACCAGTACCCGGAGCCTTGCTTGGCCAAGCTCTCCTGGCCCAGGCAAGGACAGCTGAGACCAGGAAGCTGCCCCTTCGTCCACACTGGGTCCTTTTCTCCTCCTTCTCTCCCTTCTGCACACACCCGTACAACCCCCTCTCTCCGTCCAGATCTCCACACCCCCGGCCCGGCTCACAGGCTCCCTGTCCCACAGCATCTTTCTGGACTCTGCCTTCTCCTTCCGCTGTGTTCTCAGGCACTTCGTACCTCTACTTCTGCAGACGCAGCCGTGGTGATGAGCCTTTGGGACGGGTTCCCCGCTGTCTCCATGCCCTTCCCAGGAGCTGACAGTGGCGGTGACAGTATCTGCTTTGCATGTCCAGGTCGCTGACTGAACTCTTACTGCTTCTGAGCTGTCACCTCGAAGGGCTTCACTGATTGAAACCAGCACCTGTGGACTCTACCAGTTCAAAGTAAGGAAACACTGCTCTATCAGTAACTTGTCCCTTAACAGCTTCACAAGAAAACCCCAGCCCCACACACAGTTTGGTTATAACAGGAGGGAGAATCAGTGCTGGTTTCCGTGATGTGTCCAAATTGGCCACTGGCAAATCAGCCACTGGCATAGGTCGCCCCTGCGAGGGGATGCACAGAGAGCCCACACAGCCATCCTGGCGCTGAGAGTCACGGGTGTCCTCGCAGTCAGCCTGGTGATCACTCTGCCGTGCTCTGTGGGCGAGTGTGGACAGCCGCCCATGCCTTTCCTCCCTCTGTAACCCCGTCACCCAGGTTGGCTCCTGTATCCTGTCCCCCTCAGCCTTACCTTAGTCTGGAGGGTGACCCTGGCTGGGAAAGACATTGACAAAACACCATGCAGTGGTACTGGCTGCAGGTGGCTGCTCCCGCTGGCTGTGCACCCTTGGGTGGGAAGTGAAGGTCACCCCAGTATGAGGACACAGATTCTGCTTGTCCTCCTCCTCCCTGCGGCTCTGGGAGATAGACTTCAGGTCTGCAAATGCCTGGTCCTCCCCCTGCCACAGCTTTCCCAGTCAAGGTTTGCAGAGCAGAGATTTAGAAATCACTCAAGGTTTGTGCTGGGTCCATGATCTGTGCGAGTGAGACCAACCTGATGCATCTCCCAGGCCGATGTGTCTCGCCTAGGAGCTCTCTATAGGTGACCCTTGCCTACAGGCTCTGAAAGGACACTGGGTCTGCAGGTGTCTGTGCTCATCATCTCACACCAGTGGGTGTCTGAGCCAGCAGGACGGCCGTGGACTAGAGGCTCAGGTCAATGCGATGTGGCTGGGCTGGCAGAGTCCCAACAGCAACAGCAACAGCAACACAAGGGATTGTAAAGAGAAAATCATCACAGACAGCACATCTGTGCTGCACACTTGGAATCTCCTCCCGTGGAAGAGGATAGGTCTCCCTGAAGGTCCTTGATCGGCAGGACCATGGTAAATCAAAAATCTACTTCCCCATCTGCAGTCCGTCTCCAGCCTCCAGTGTTATGTCCAAGTGTCTTCTTTTGCTGGGAGACTCTTTCCCTGCTCAGTCTTTGAAGAGTCAATTTTACCTCCCTGAGTAAGACACTGCATTGGCCAAATCTCCTTTACCGGGACAAAATCTCCCAACATGCACAATATGGAAGAGCAAAGGTTTGTTTGGCTTATGGTTTCAGCCCATGGTTGGCTGGCCCCAGCAGGTTTATCAGGGCAGAAAGGCCCAAAGGAGGAAGCTGCTCAGCTCATGGCGGCCGCCAGGAGGCAGAGCACAGGAAGAAGGGGCCAGAGGCTAGTCCCCAAGGCCACATCTCATGACCTGCCCAGGTACTCGAACAAGTGTGCTTTTGTAATCTCCCAGGTGCCTGTCAAGCCAACCACAGTGATAACCAAGATTAACCGTCATGGATTCTTCTGGAAACCTCCAGGTCAGGTTATCTACGTCAGCCCTGTTGAGCTTCCAGGCAGATGATTCTTGGCTGCAGGCTGTCCCGCACACTGCAGGGTGCTTTGCAACATTCCTGTTACTTCCCCGCTAGAGGCTGGTAGCATTTGTGACAGCAAAAATGTCTGTGGGTTTTGTCAAGTAGAGACTTTTAAACCCGTAGGGGTTAAGATCATCTTCCCGTTTCTCCCCACTGACACCCACCAGTCTAGACCGATGTTCCCACCTGGGATTTCCCTTTGTGACACTCTCACCCCAGATCTCCTAACACCGGTGGAATGTCTGTCTCCAAGCCCCAGACAGAGTAATAATCTTTGCTGTGCTCGACTTTCAAGCCACTAAAAAAGCCATCGACGGGAGGGACTGATTTAAGCGAGAGCTTTGTTGTGCTCAGAGTTGTCCACAGAAAGCATTTTCCAAAACTTTTTAAATTTCCTGCCGCAAGACGGGGTCCAAACTAAGGGAATGGTCCCTTGTGGACAACATCGTAGAGGAGATTTCAGCTGCAATGGGTGAACTTGAAAGTTCCTTCAGCTCTGAGCTTGCATGGAATTTGGGCTCCCAGCCAACCACCCCAAGGGTAACTAATTAAATCACACAGAAGAGGCCAACTGCTCCCTCCGTGATCAGGTGCTCAATGTTTCCAGGAAGGGGGTCAGTGTCACGTGGGGAGCGACCTTCCAGTGGGTCAAGAGTCACATGAATATGGAATGCCTCTTTCCCTTCCCAGGAGGTCACTCGACCCATTTCCTCAGGGGGAGGATCGCGCATGGACGGTTCAACACGCACCTCTTTCCCCTCGCTCACCCGCCCTCTCACAGGCACTGCCACCTGGGGTGTGAGGTGAGGCGGAAGTCCGGCACTCTGCACCGGTGCTGCGGAGGATGCCTGCGGCTTCGTTCTTCAGCTGGAAGGTTACAGCACGTGCAACGCGTCGTGTGACTTTTATTCCTTTCTACCCCTTTTCCCAGGGGGTAGAGGGCAGTAAGCAGAGGTGCACACCCCTAGGCCCACGCTGGACTCCAAGCGCTGTGGCAGCGCCCTCTGTGGGCTGTCTGTGTGCCAGGGGCTGGGCAGGGGCTTTCATGGGTCTGGTCTCGTTCATCTTCACAACCTAGTGGAAGGGGTCCAGTCGCCTCTCTTTTTCAAAGAAGCAAGTGTAGCATCAGTTACTTGCTGAATTTTTTTCTTTTTTTTTTAAGACGGAGTCTCTCTTTGTAGTTCAGGCTGGCCCTGAGCTATGTAGCCCAGGCAAGCCTCGAACTCAGCAATCCTCCTGCCTCTGCCTCCTGAGTGCTGGGATGACAGGCATGAGCCACCCCCGGCACTGTGGTATGTGGTATTGATTGCTGGTGGGCGTGAGTCACCACGCCCAGTACTGTTGTATGTGGTTACCGGGATCAAGCTCAGGACCTTGCGCTTGAGAGGCAGGCACTGGAACCACTGAGTTAAATCTCTGGCCCAGTTACTTGCTGAATTTTACGCAGCCAGGAAGGAGCATGGGTCCGTGGTGCGATCCACTCCCATCTCCAGTGCCCTCCCTGCCTGTCTGAGCAGAAGGTTAACTCTTCCATCCCAAGCCTCTGTTTCCAAAAGTCCTAGGGAGTTGACATCAATGAGATGAAAGCTCTCATTTAACTGAGTGCATGTGTGTTTCTTATATTTTATGCCATTTTCTTCTACCGTAGTCTTTGAAGTCTCTGAGTCTCTTGGTTTCTTATGTATAAATAACAAGTGCTTTAAAGCTTTTTGTCCTCGCCAGATTCCATTATCTAAAAATACATTGGCATCTCATATAAACATATGTTTAGGTTTCTATAACGAAATGTAGCCCAAAATGAACAACTGAACAGATCTATAAAATATAACATTATTTACAGGTGCGATCTATTATAACCATCTACATTTCTATCCAGTTGGTATGTGTGTCCAACAAAGAACATGTGATTTTTCTTTAGGAAAAAAACCGTATCGTTTGTCAAGATGTACTAGAGATTAAATGAGCACAAGTAGTAGTTAACTCACTAAATAGGCATTTGTAACATATAAAATAGTCTAATGTTGAAGGATCATATTCTGAAACATTTCAAGGTGACCTCTAAATCTAGCACTATAATAAATGAGAAAATGTGGGAAAATGCTGATCCCTAGGGGGTATTCTGCAGAGGAAAAAGTAACATAGTGGAACAGAAGACAACTGAGATTTGAAGCCAAGAGACTGGTGGGTCTCCACTTACTGGCTTTGTGATTTTGGAGGAGCCTGGGGACTCCTCTATGGGTCCTGAGTTGAAGGGGATCATATTAATTATCTTACAGTTCGCAGCATGTTGAGCTAATACATGGGCGTACATTTTGACTATAAATTGCTATTCACATTTTAATTGGTGAATATCCAACTCTGCTTACTCATTCTATTGACCCTGCTTTGGGCATAGTAGTACTCATCCAATAAATCTTTGTTGAATGGTAAATTCATGAATGAGTTTGTATTTAAACAATAGGTGTACCACCATCAAAGTTATTTATAGATATTTATAAAATGGAGAATGTAGGAATTATCCCTGGACAATCAGATCTCAGGATGCAGAATTAAAAACCGTTCAGGTTTTTACATATTTTCTGATGTGGGCACTGTGTGACAAGATTGATTATGAAAAATCATCATGTTGCTTAAATATAAGATCACAGATTTTAGGATCTGAGGTATAAAAATCTTTTTACATATGAAGAAACTAAAGTGAGAAGCCCATAGAAACCAGTTATTTTATATAATTTTCCCTTTTCATGGGTTTAGGGTAATTGTAGGTAATGCACAAAAAGTTTACTTTTAACATATATTTTTTTGGAGATTGTGCTGGGGAAATAAACATCAACAGGGCAAAACCATCACTTCTGAAGTCATCACTTAGACAGGCACAAAACCAGAGAATGTGCCGTTATCCTGAATTACTGGGACAGAAAGGGGTTTAGCTGGGCCTCACCAGGCAGACCTGAAGGTGTGTGGAGAGAGGAGCGATTCAGGAAGCGGAGCTGGGAGAAGCCTGAGGTGACTGCAGAGCACAAGAGAGAAGGAGGGGAAGCTCCCGGAAGAATGAGATTTCCGCTGGGTCCTACGGAGGACAAGTTAGGCTGGGAGCCATCCTTCGGAGCTTGCCCCTGGACTCCAGGCAAAAGGAATGGGCTCTGCAGACTCCCATGAGCTGGCCATTGACTGAAGCTCATGATGGGAAGGGGCAGGGCGATATGTTGACCCCCAGACTTTACTACAGTCTGAAATGAGGGGCAACATGGCTTCAAATAGAGAAAGGGCTTCCAAAGGAAGTTGGAGGTGCGGACCATGAGGAGGCCAGGTGTTCAGACACAATCCTAGAGACCTGAGGGGTGTGGGAGAAAGTCTGCAGTGTCCTTGTGCTGTGACCTAGGAGAGTGATTGAGGCAGGTGGGAAGGCCATCAGGGCTGACATCAGAGTGTGGAGGGAGGTCCTGGAGTGCACTGGGGCTGTGCTGCCTCCAACCTGGTCCATGAGAAGCTGGGAGGTGAGAACAGAAGGGGAGGTGGGGGCAGACTGTGTGTTTGGTGGGTAACGGTTGTGTGGGTTAAGAAAAAGAGAGCTGCTGAAGGGATCTCAAACAACAGAAGGCCTGTTGTAAGGATAAATGGGCTCAGGAACCCAGGAAAGGACTGGCCCAAGGTTTAGCAGAAACACAGAACTTACAGGCCTCAAGAAATTAGATCTTTTGGGGAAACAGTACTCATGGAGCTTCTCCTGTTGAAGCCATAGCTGATCTGTTCTAATCTGCTCTAATCCCACCCCAGTGGGCTCATTCTTTCTCTTGCTAAGCTATGTCTTTTACTTATCTTAGTTTCTGCCCATTCACCTTTCTACCCTTTACAATTCTAACTGGACTTTGTTCTCATGGCCTTTTCTGTTTCTTAATTTTAAAATTCTGCTCCGATTTTTCTCTTCCAACATGTCTGATTTCAGATTCCTGGATGAGCTGGTTGGACCAGAAGGTATTTCCTGATGGGCCATAGCATGGGTTCCTGCCAATCAGTGAATCCCATTACAGTCCTAAGCTCCACATTGGGCCAACTGATTATGCAGGAGAGAAGAAACATTCACATAACATCACAACAGTGGGTTAGACTTATTTGGGACCGTTCTGAGCATTTCACATGTATCTAACCACTGCCTTCTTTTTTATACTCATACATTTAATTTGTATCCGTATTTATTTAATTATCTCATAAAGTTGTTTTAACATCACCTGTAGTTTACAGATGAGGAAACTAATATGTGGAGGTGAACTTTCCCCTACGAAGGGGTGTTGGTCAGCGTAGCAGGAGCTGCGGATAGGGAAGGACCAGGGATGGTGATCTTGTTAGTCGCTTTTTTCATCGCTGGGACAAAATACCTGACACCCACGATTTAAGGAAGGAGAGACTTGTTTTGGCTACTGTTCAGCCCAGGCTCAGCCGGCTCCAAGGAAGGACAGCAGGACAGTGGGATACGATGGGAGAAGCTGCTCACTGCATGGTGGGCAGGAAGCAGAGAGAAGGGAAGAGCCAGGGAGGAGGCTCGCCTCATCCACCCAGACCCCACTTCCTAACAGCAACTTAGCTATCGACCCCTATGATTCAGTCACTTTCCAAAATCTCTACCGATGGGTGCTTGGGACTTCGGGGGAACACTTTAGATCTAAACTAGAGCAGTGAGTCTAGTTAAAGGCTTCCTGCAGGTGTAAGAATTTGGAATACAGCTGATGGCAGTCACTCCGCCGCATGGTTATAAAGGTAGAATGAACTCTAAGGCTTCATCCCATACCCAGCTGGGGTAAAGTGTTGATTCAGTCCTGTCATACTCAGATAAATTCCAAGATTATTACATTTCTTTTCTTTCCTGGATAATTTTCTTCATGGACCTCAGCTTTGACATATTATATTGTTTGCAGAGACAAGTGAGGGTCTCCAGCAGCTGAGTGGAAAGCTCAGAAAGTCCACAGACAGTGGTGCAGGTCTTTAGGAGCAGAGGCTGTTTCCAAGAAGGCTCTCTGCCTCGGTGGTCAGGTCTGCCCTGGTCATGAGGGGTGAGTGCGGTGGATTGGAAGGGCTTGGGCGGGATGTGTGAAGCTGAAGTTTCCGTGATGGCCTGTAGGGGGTATAAAGGCTCCAGGGACTCTGGGGAGATGGTCAACACAGTCTGTCTCCGTCTCCTGAAGACAGAGAGACACATGACTATATCTATGTGGGCATTTTCTTATAGGGACAGAATTGAGTAGTTTTTCGTGTCACAAGGAAGACCTACAGGGAGAAGAGGTTGTTGCCTAATTTTTCCTGTGTACAAGTTTTAAGCTGGTGATGCAGTTTCAACAGCCCAGAGAAAGGCTGCTGGGGAAGAGACAAGGGCAACTGTAAACCCCACACCTCTCTCTAGTTGCATGTCCCCCATGTGACTCAGCACCAATCACTTTCTTACTATTGACCAGCACAGATTCCAGGACCACCCTGAGCCTCCTGGTCTGAGATATAATCAGTCTACGGACCCACCATTCCCCTCGTTGTTGTTTGGTCACAGAAGACAGGATCAGACACCCTCACTGAAAAGAAGAAGCTTAGAGAAACCCATCCTTCCCTGTTCTGCAGTTCCTCTGAGATTCAGAGGCAGTGGGTTGTTGTTAAGGAGTCCTAAGTTGAAGAACCTGGCCTCTCTGCATCTCATCGCAGCCTTTAACCACATCTCTGTGCCTCAGTTCTCTTGCCTGTAAAGAAATGCTTCCAGGCTGGTCTCTAGTTTCCAGACTTCTAGAAAAATTAGAGCTGTGTCAAGGAGGAATGAAAGTACTAAATCCAGCACCCGTGATATTTTAAGCCATATTTTGAATAATGTGTTAGCTTTCATCCCTGAAACAAATAATTGAGAAAATCAACATCAAGAGGGAAAAGATATATTTTCACTCACAGTTTAAGACGTTCCAGTGCACAGCCATTTGGTTTCATTACTTTGGGCCTAGGGCAGCACAGCCCAATATGAAGAGAGCACATGATGGAGGAGGTGCTCACCTCATGGCTGCCTAGAAGGAGAGAGACAGGAAGGGTTGGCTTCCTATGAGCCTGCCAAGGCCACACCCACAGTGACGTCACTTCCGTTTACTAGGCCCCTCTTAAAGAGTCCACTGCCTCCCAATAGCACTACAGGCTGGGAGACAAGCCTTAAATATATGGATTTTGGGAGACATTCCAGATGCTTTACCTCTGTGCATGCGTGTGTGTGTGTGTGTGTGTGTGTGTGTGTGTGTGTAGAAATGTCAAAATATATCCATCTTTGTAAAGCTCTACTGAAGCTGCCTCTGAACCTGTCTAGAGATCGCACTGTTTCTCTTTTCAGGCCACACTGACTTCCGGATCCTCCTTCCGCTCTTATCGTATACTTTGACACACAGCTGCACCCAGGTGTTCAGAGTCCATCTGAGCCTGGGAGGCCCAGAGTGCTGTTTCTCAGCCAGGAAGAAGTTTACTCTTTTAAAAACTTAGAAATCTCACAAAGGTCCCTTCAAGGTTCTTGAAGTCTCTGTTCTAGAGCCTCTGGCTTCCTCCGGAGATGCAATTGGAATCACAGTAGGATCTTATTCTCTTCACTGATCTCCCATTTCTAGTCTCTGCTTAGCCAAAGGGCTCACAGCACCTTCTTCCAGGAGGAGAAAAAGACAATTCAAGTGGTTCAACACATACTTATATCTGACCTCTATTTTCCTGGGCCCAGTCCTAAAGCAAGAATTTTCTTACCATTTCTACCCTGTATGTGGACCCTTTTGATGTTTGTATCTTATTTTATTTTGACTTTTTGAGGTGGGATTGCACTGTGCTGCCCAGGTTGACATCAAACTCATAGGCTCAAGTGATCCTCCGGCTTCCCCCTCCCGAGCAGGTGAGCGATAGACAGGTGCCACTGTGTCTAGGTCTACCTTTGTTCTGTAACCAGCAGACAGAAGTTCTATGCTTTCTTCAGGCAGATGGAGGAGGAGGAAGTGTTCAGATTTGCTTGTCTCACTGTGAATCAGTGAGTAGGAAAACTGCAGGGAAAACGGGAGCAGAAGAAGAGCATGGGAAGTGGAACCCTAAGTCCTAAGAGAGAGCCATGAAGAGGCCTCCCAGCTCTAGAACGGCTGCGGGCTGTGCAGCACTGGGAAGCTTCTTCTGGATTCTCTTAGCGATATCAGCATCTTTTCCTCTTGGTGAACATTTCATGGAAATATTTTCTAGTTTATTTTCTTTGTATTAATATACAGAGAAAGACGATAGCAAGGCAAATGACGATGGTCTTCGCACTGGTTTCCCCCTCTGGAGGGCTGCAGAATTTGGAATGAACCTAGAAGCTGCAATGTGAATTTACCCTTGCTGCCCACCATGCTAGACTGCACTGGCCATCTCTAGTATTTCCAGGTCTCCTCTTTCCTGAAGATGACGAGCATGGAGAATTATGTTTCACAGCTCCTTATTGTGGATGGTTTCCCTTCTCCTGACACAGTGAAACTAAAGCCTCAGGCTGGAATGAAAGGACCCCAAAATCTTTGAAGATTTTGAACCTCTGAGACACTGCAGAGAGGAAAACCCCCCAAAGAGATTCTAACACCCATAGCAGACTTTCACTGGGTGAGATGCTAACGTTTCTTGCACCAAATCACTGAGATTTTGGTGTTATTTGTTACTGCAGCACGATGAGCCTGTTCTGACTGATATAGAGATTCCTAGTTTCTCAAGTTAATGTGTGCATCAAAGCAAAAGGAGAAGCCCGTGAGTGGGTTTGTCAGCAAAGGGGGTTCTTACTAACCAAGATCACAAGAGTGATTCCTGCCAACAGATTTTCCCGGGAACTTGGGGAGATGATCCCTGAAATATAGAAATCACTTAGCCCTGCATATTTCACATTGACATTTAACTGCTCTTGTGACACCATTAAGAGGCAGGGCATTGAAGAAGTGAGTAAACATTAGGTAGGATTCCACCCTCATGAATCTATTAATGTTGTTGTCTAAGCAGTGAGCTCTTGATACAAAGGATGAATCCAGCCACCCCCACCCTGTGACTTCCTGCCCCTCTGCCACACACAGGCCCTCTCTAGGGACCACTGCCATGCTCCTGGACTGCCAAATAAACTTCTTCTGTTTATAACTTACCCAGCCTGTGGCATTTTCCTATAGCTGTAGGAAATAGACAATGACAGCTCCCTTGCCTGGAAAACAGAATAGCCAAAAATGTAGCTTCTTTAAAAATGAAAAAGAAAAATTCGGCTTCAGGAATGGTTGCAGTTAGTAAAAGCAAACCAGAGGTTTCCTTCTTAGTGGGGCCGGGAGGGCCAGGCCTACAGAGACAAGATGGACAGTAGGGGGAGCTGTGCTGTGCTCGTGCACAGTTGGATCGGTGCAAAGCTTTGCCGTGATAAGGCTGTAAGAACTGCAAACCCAAAGCCTGTGGGATCCACAGAAGGGAGAGATTTCAATTTCCTTTGAATATTGACTTGCTCCTGCATGGTCACTGAAATATCTCCTAAGAGTGACAGCCAGGCATTTCTCATAAGGCCTAATGAATCACTCCATTTAGCTGTGACAACAGTAAGGCAAAGACATATCTTCAAGGGGCCAGACGTTATTTTTGCAGCCTTGTCCCAGGGTATAATGTGCTTAGAAGTTATGACGAATTAGCTGCTTATGGCAAATCTACATGAGCCCTTTTATAAAAATGGAAGTCTTAGCTTGAGTTAATGGGTTATTACTGGTAGAGGAAAAACAGCTGGGCAGAGAGAGCAGGGCCTGGTGAGGAGGGACTTTGAAAAGCAGCAGAGGAGTTGAGATTGGGGCCTGGACGCTGGAGACCAGTGACCATTCACGAGGCCTTGTGTCACAGGCCACTGCATGCTGGAGCCCACAGCCACCTTCCCACGAAGGCGGAGGCCACACTCACTGGACAGTGCACAGGACAGCGAGAAGGAAGGAAGAGAGCAGTAAATAAAGAGCAAAATGGAACCTTGGATGTGAGGCAGGGGCCGCTGTGGTGTGTTCTGGAGGAGATCATTCTGGTCTCACTAATGTTGTTTCCCAGTGAGAGTCTCCATCCATCTTGCACCACGATGATCAAGCTCCTTTGCGACTGAGTGACACTGGCGGTGGCTGGGCTATGAGCACCCTGTGCCTTTGGGAGGAAGTTGCTACCCTTAAGCTCAGAGAGCTTAGGAAGCAGAGCTCTGCCATGGCAGAAGCATGGGATGCCATGTCTAAACAGGCTCTGTTGGTCAAGAAGAGCTTCCCTCTAAAGACCTCGAGTCCTGGTCCCCTGCACTCGGGAAGCATGTGCCTGACCTGATGGAGGAGGAGCGGGACTCCTTAGCCTTCCAGACCCAAGAGGCTATTGGCCTGTTACAGTTCCTGGGCTTCCCTCTTCTCCCCCTTAAACTTAGCTATTTTTTTCAGTATTAGGGACTGAACTCAGGGCCTTCACACTGAGGTGCACCTCTAGTCCTTTTTAAATTGTGGATTTGGACATGGGGTCCCTCTAAGTTGTTCATGCTGAACTCAAACTCTTGATCCCCCTGCCTCAGGCTCAGTGCTGGGATTACAGGCGTGTGTCACAAGCTCCAGAGGGACCTGGGCGTTTGTTCACACTTCTGGGTCTCTCTCAAGTTGTTTCCATTTTCTTCTTCTGCACATTCGGGTTTCTTCTGCTCACAAACAGCCTTCTTCATGGTGTACTATGGTCTCTTAAGTCTTGTCCTAGAAGTTCGACCTTTCCTGCCTGCTTATACTTCTTTTCCTCCCAATTTCAGTTCCCCAGAGAGGAAATGTGACAAGGTCCATGTGTTTTATTGATGTTTCAGCTGTGGTTTACCTGTGGGTCCTGGGCTGGGTGCCTGAGTGTGACGTGCTTCAGAATCACAGCAGCACCCTCTATGGGCCAGGAGGACACTCAGTCGCCTGTGGTGAGCCCCGATGTCTTCACCCTGGTAGACAAAGTGTGAGGACTGTCTCGCGCGGGGTTCTGTCACTCAGCTCTCCTCACCTCTCCCCAGCCTCTCTTCTGCTTGGCTCAAAGCCTCCAAGAACTAGGGGTGCACGTCCTGTAGCTCAGGGGCCACAGCAGATGCCTATGTGGGACCCACACAAGTCCCTCCTCCTGGGGCAGAACACAGAGATCACTGTGAGGAAATTCATGATTGAAAATGACAGATGAAAGAGCAGAGAGGTCAAGGGTGTCTCTTTCTCGGCTCCCTCTGTTGTTCCGCTCCTGGATGTGTGTGTGGGCCAAGGCGGGCCCTTCTTCATTGAAAAAGGGCCTTATCGCAAGCAGCAAGCTAGCAGTGAGGTCCAAACCCAGTGGCGGCTGCATTAATTCAGAAAAGATGTGAACCATCCACAGCGGGAAGCACTGGGAGCTTCCAAAATGCTTCAGAAGGCCTGTCCCGGGGTACAAACCCGAGCAGACCAAAGACCCTGATCTCACGGCCTTGGGGCCAGATTTCAGCTCCCTCCATGGAAACATAGTCCTGGACTCTCCTACTAAAACATGGTCATGGCCGCTTCGGGGAGTCCGACATAGCCATCAGCGCACTGGCCACACGGGGCTCTCCAAGACATAGGCCTTTTCTACCTTAGGACTCGGGGTATACGGTCAGGTGGCAGCCACAGCCTGGACCCACTGCAATGAAGTCAGGCAGTGCAGCTGCCTGGCACTTCCAGCAGTGGGCTCTGCTTCACACGATGGTGGGGTCTCCCGAGTTGGAGAAGATGTTCTGATAGTGGGCAGGGAAGAAGGGTCCCCGCTTGCCTTGTCCGCTTGTAAAACAGGAGCCGCTGTGAGGAAGGCTTTGGTCGGAGCTCAGAGGGTAGATTTCTTTGAGAGGCGGACTATGCCAGGCAAGGGAAGGAGTAATTTGCTGGGTTCAACCACATAGAGGAAGAGAACGGATTACCTCATCATGAGCCTTACTTGGGAAGGAGACCTGAGGATCAAGTGTAAACAGTGATTTCTAAGGCATCTCAGGGCTTATTACAAATAAGCTGAGGCAGACTGAGAAGTACTCGGACAGATGTGTCGTGAGGGAGACACACTGAAGCCACAGGAGGACGGTGCTGGCCGTGGTGGACAGAGCCTGGGTTACCTGCCCGTCAGCCGTCAGGAAAACTGGGGTTAATTCATCTTTAGGCCTCTAATTCGTCACCTGCGAGATTCGGGCCCCATCACCTACTGTGCAGCGTTGCTGTGAGGAGAGACAGCACAGACGATACCGGCGGAGCGGCCGGTCCCGGGAGGTCGCCAGTATACGCTAGTGTTGGTGCTGCTGTTACTGACAATGATGCCTGAAGAGAGGGGGCGCTCTGGGCCCTGGGGCCGTGAAGGGAGGGAGGGAGAGGGACTCGCTGAGTGACGGGGAAGAGGAGCAGCAGCGCTTCCTGACACGCGGGGCCACGGGCTCGGACAGCAGGAAGGGTCAGGACTGCGATCGCTTTTGAGGAGCCATCGTTCTCATTTAGCTCTTGGCAGTAGGTTATTTTGACTTGAGCTGACACTCAAAAAATAAGACAGAGAAGAACCACCATTGAGAATTGTATCTGATACCAAGAAATTTCTGAAACTTCAGAGAATGGCATCTAGAAAGTGCAGCTTCCTCTCCTCCTCCTCCTTCTCCTCCTTCTCCTTAAAAGGTATGAAATTGGAAACATGGGGACAGTTTTATATCTGATGGTATTAGTCAGATAGCCTACGCCTTCAATTTAGTTTAGAAGGAGATGGGATATAAATTGCAAATAAATAAATAATCAAGTCAACTCATCTACCCTAGGAATTGGTATTTTCACCAACAAACAAGGTCAGATGCACACCAGGGGAATGATATGGAAGCATCGGTCCCAGCACCCAAATGTCATCTCTGTCCCCGAGCGTCTGCGCCTACCGCGTTCCTCTCAGAGGGCTTCAGTCAGCAAGGCCTGCAGTCAGCAAGGCTAGGTCGTAGCTGCTGAGCTCACAGACTGACGGCACAAGGCACGGTTTCTCACTGGCAGGTAGTCTCTTCTGGCAGACTCGATCACTGGGGAATAAAAAGTATGGTTGATAGATAATCTGCAAATTACTAGATTCAAATTACTGAATGCATTTCTCTTCCATATGTCTGAGAGCCAGAGTATCAGCATGCCCACTGTGTTAGGGTTCACTGGAGGAACAGGTTCAATCTAGAATATGTGTAACATTATATGAGAGATTTGCGCAGGGGCTGATGGGAATTGAAGCAGAGGAGTCCTTGTGGCCCCCTGCTGGATCGGTGGTGAAATAATCCCAAATGGCCTTCTGTGTGCTGACAGCCAGGCGCGGCAGGTGGAAGGCCAAAACCTGGAGGATCACTACAGAGTCGCTGGCATGAGTTTGTGTCCCGGAGCCCAAGAGTCTGCTTCGGAAGGCTGGAGAAGGAGATGGAAGGTTGAAGAAGCGGAGACAAACTTCCAAAGGCAATGGAAAGACCAGAGCTCCCCCAAGGCAAAGGCAGACGCCCATTTCCTTTCCCTTTTCACTCTATCCAGCCTACAAGCCTATTGGCCGGCACCACTCACATGTGGGCGGGTCTTCCCTGACATGGCCTGGGGCCAGTGCCCACAGGTACACGTGGAGCTTTACTGCTCAGCTATGTGGTTCTGAAGTTAACCTCATACTTAACGGTCGCATCCAAGGATGTTGGTGGAAATACTCAGTCTCAGGCCCCACTACACCAGACCTATTAAACCAGAATCTGTTCTTTGACACAGGCCTCAAATAATTTGGGGGATCATCAAATTTTGGGAGGCACTGACTAAAGGAGAGAGAGAGAGAGAGAGAGAGAGAGAGAGAGAGAGAGAGAGAGAGAGAGAGAGAGAGAGAGAGAGAGAGAAAGAATGATCACAGAGTTCTGGAAACCTGCAGGGGGCATCCTGTGCCCAGGCCCAGAGCCAGCGTCACAGCGCTCAGCACGGCTGTCGCCCTCTTCTGTCCAGCTGGGCACGGCCGGCAGGGCTGGGGGCTGTGTCAGGAGAAGGGCAACTCCCGCTCCCTGGCAGAGGTGTGCAGGGTCGGGCTGGGTCTTCCCGTGGGCCGCTCCCGGGCGTGGCCCCTTCTGCGGTCTGGTCTCCTAAGTTCCCTGTCAGAGCTCAGAGCAGCAGCCCGCCCGCTCAGCGTCTCGACCCCGGGCAGACCAACCCAATCCGAGACTCTGGGAGCGGACTCGGGTAGCCCACACCCGACAGAAGTTTCCGAAAGCAGGTAAACCGTAAGAATTCCTGCTCCAGGTCGTCTCAAAACACGGAGGTGGAAACAAAACACATCTCCATTGGCCTAACCTGTCCGCTGGCTGTAATACGTTTTCTTATTTCCATGTCATCGCCACTTGGGAAAAAGGAGCCAAGGTCTCCACCCATCAGAGAGCATGTTTGCACACTGCGTCCTCTTTTACTGCCACCTCCGCCGGACTTCGTGACGGGACCCACAGGCGGGAGCACCTGCTCGCGTCCGTCAGCTCGGTGCTCCCAAGAGTCCAGCTGATGCAGGGCCGCATCTCCCGCGCAGAAGTTCTCGGAGGTCAGGCCAGCGTCTCTCTACCCTCCGGGCCGTTTTTCTCCCGTGCGGTCTGAGATCCTGTAGCCCTGTGGGCGGCCAGCTGGAGTGACCGGAAACGTGGAAGATCTTGGGCTACTTTTTGCTTCATTTGCTTGATTTTTTATCGAGGCTCAGGGAAGTTGGCGTGTCTCTGGCCCTCTCGTCTGTAAGTGTCTTTTCTATGGAGTTTGACAAGCTCCACGAGGTCTGGGTGCGGGGATCAGAGGCCAAAGCTGTGCTTTAAGGCTGCAGTTCTGTGGAGACCTCAGTGTGCCTCTCCCGCGGTACTACAGGCAATGCCCTGCTCCACCAGCAGAGGGCACCGTGGAAACCCGGTGGGACCCAGCATGACAGGAAAGCCGTGGACGGAAAGGTAGGTCTCTCTGGATCGAGGGTCTTGTCTCTTCCTTGGGCTGCAAGAGCGGCCTAGGGTTGGTTGGAGAAGGGGTCGTGGAGGCCGAGGAGCTGAGGGCTGTAGTCCCGGGCCTCCTGGGCCAATTGCATCAGTTTGGCCAAGTCACTCGAGCTCTTGGGCTCCGTTTTCCTATCCGCGCGTGGAATGGAAATGTGAAGGCCTGACCCATCTGTCTCATATCCTGAGGTCTGTTGTCGAATTTAACCTGTCACCTGGGAGTGGCCCGGCGCACTGCGGGATTCTTCCAGCTGTGTGGTCCCGCTCTGCGACCTTCCCATGTGGGAGGGCAGGACATCTCTTCTGGTGGGACCTCAAGCTTCTCGAAACAGGAGCGGGTCCTTCAGCACAGTCTTTGTTTGCCTGGACTCAGGACCACCCGGGGAAGACACACGAAGGTCTCCCACCCCTGGCACCCGCAAGGCGCTGCTGCCATGCCCCTTCCCCCCCATGAAGGCAGTCTCTGTTCTCAGTATCTGCCCTCCTCGAAGCTGAATAAGGCTCATTCTCTGTCTCCTGCACCTCTGATTTCAAAGGCTCGCCCAGTACACAGCACACTTCACAGCCTGTGCCTCTGTCCTCGGACGCCAGCGGGTCTTTTACTGACCAGCCCCGCAGCTGCCAGAGAGCAGCTGTTCCGGGCTGTGCAGAACTGTCCCTCAAGCCTTGGTCCTCTCAAACGTCACGAGCTGCAAGACCACAGAGAGCCTGGAAATTGTAAAGTGCAGATTTTTATAAACTACACACACAAACCCAAACCAAATTCCTAACTCATCCCGAGGAAACCGTAGCAGATCTGTTATGATGATGTTGGTTCA
>PVIC010035140.1:0-19189 GCA_004025085.1 Thryonomys swinderianus | reverse complement strand
TTTTAGATACATTTCTCAGAAGTGCAAGATGAAGTATATTAACCCAGAATTAAAATCCCCCCGAAAAAGTAGAATTAGCAATGAGAGATGTACTGGAAAAGGTTAATAAAGTAGCAAAGAGTAATGATGGGAAATAATAACATACACAGGATAAAAAGGAGGGCAAAGTTTCAAAAAGGCATTAAACAAATTTTATTTACTATTTTTTCTTAAGTGTTATGATTAAAAGAGAAAATGAGTTGGAAGTGTTTTCAAGAACAAACCTTTAAATTCCTTAACTATGAACAGAAGTACATTCAGTGACCGAAGATATGAGAACCTACAAGTTAAAAAAAATGATAAATTCCAGTTTAGCCATAGCGTCTGAAGCATTTTTCTATCACAGATGCCATAATGAGAGGTAATGGAATCTCATCTCCACAGCCAAACCTTGGAAGTAATCAGGGTCAGGAGCAGAAGTTCTGGGTGGAGATGACACCTCCTAGGACTTGAGTCTACTGGAAAATGAAGTAACTGCAACAGAGATGATGCAAAAATAACCACAATAGCTGCACACTAAAAATACAAAGTGCAGGTTACATTTGTTCTTCACTCTTACGTTTCCATGAAGGTCCGGCCAACTTAAAGTGTGAATTATCTTTCTGCGCAAGATACAAGCTGAGTCATCATTTCAAATTGGTTCCATTCATTTCTCTTTTATGTCTCAGGGATCTGATCTGAGGTCCAGAGAATTTCTCTTCCTTTCTCAGATTCTGACCTGGGGGCCACTTGCATCATAGTCATAGAACACAACTGCTGCTCAGCTCATTCAAAGTGATAAACGTGGAATGGTGCCCTAGAGAAATGCAAACAAGCCCCCTGTTGGATCCTTTTCTTTCACAAACTTTAGATCAATTGATTTAGGTGTGAAACATGATCACGGCCTAAGAAAACGAAGCCATGAATTTGGGGGTGTAAATCTTCCTTGTTCAATACAAAAACTTATTGCCTCAAGCTACATATAGCTCTAGAGTACTGACCTTGTTATTGATGTTTGGAGAACATAATTTACAATTCTGTGTCAGTGCATTTAATTCACATTGAAAGTTAAGACCTAATATTTGGATCAGGCAAGTGTTTAGGTACCTTTAGAGCAACTTAGTTATGTGAAAATAGTTTGCAGCTGTAAATTTTCTGAAACTTAGACACAGTTCCATTCCTTCTCAGGCAAACGCAGCATCTGGACTGCTATCTGCGGTGTTAACTGGACCTAGCGGAGTTGATTCTGCTGCAGTTGAAAGGGAGAGAGCTCCTGGGCTCTATGCAGGCTGTGGTTCCCTCCTCCGGGAACAGCTCGCAACAGCTGGTGCACAGCCACCAGAGCAAACAGAAACTCCAGCGCCAGAGCCAACTGACGCCGCCGCGTTAGAGGAGTCCCATCTCCTCGCTGACGTCATAAAAGCACAAAAATACCCCTGCCTCGCGGGAGGGCCGTCCCTTCCCTGTTGTCATACTCTATTGGCGAGGAGCAAGTCATGGATGCCTGTCACACTCAAAGGGAAAGAAGGCACCTGGGTGTGAACAGCGGTAGCCAGACGCCTTCCGGAGTCCCTTCGGGGTCTGATGCTGTGCAGTTTCCATGAGTTTCATGGAATTTAGCTTGAGCATTTCTTGGAACAAATCTGCATCTCTTGTAATCTGAAAAAAAAATTAAATCTCTGAAGAATCAATCGTTTTCAGCAGTACAAAAATGAATAACGTATTTGATGGCAATAGCTGAAAACGTAAGACAGTTTTGTAAGACACTGCACAGCTTAAATGATGCTGGTTTTACATATACTTACAAGAGATCAATGGTTTGCGTTTCTGGTATTAATCAAGCCTAATGTTGGGTGTAAATGAGGTAGAATGTTAACTTCTAGGGCAACATTAGACAAAGCTGAATACAGATAATAAGGTATAAAAGACAAAGAAATGAAAGTAACGCAATCAATAGTTATTCAAGTAAAGTGTTAATGCAAAATATGTCAAGTGGAAAATAATGTTTTTCATACTGCATTTATATTGCAAATTTGTTTTACTACTATAAACTCCCCAATTATGCTGTTTTGACAATAATAACTTTGACCTTAATTTAATCTCGATCGTTTTCAAAGCTGTAATTATTTTATTTTATTGTGCTTCTTTGTCTGATAGAAAATTAATTGGATAATGGCTAATATTGTGAGATTTACTGTTCTAGTTTAATAAAAATTGTTAATAATTTCAGAACATGTTTAACTTAGGTCAGATATCCTAGTGCATGGGTTTACATTTATTAAGAAAAAAATAGGGAAGCAGACGCTGGACCCACTGAGCTAAATCTCGGGGCAGACACAAACTCTTAAAAACTGTGTCTCAGATTTTCCTTTGACAACACACGAATGAATGCTAAAACCCCTGTCCAGTTGGTAGTTGAAGACTCTTCTTAAGAGGAAACTGTTACAAAACCTCTTCTTTCTCACCAGTGAAAACAGGAATCGATGGCACTGACCACCAAGGCTTGCGTGTAGAATGTTTCTCCCCCACCAGGGCATGTGCCCAAGGTGGTGATGTCAGGGGACAGCTAAGCAGTGGGGCTGGGCGTGCGGAGGCTGCCGTTCGCCCACTGGGACAGCCCCCCAGGGGACTCAGGGCCAGCCTGGCCTTCCTCCCTCTCCTCCCTAGCTCATTACACAAACACTTGGTTCCCTTGTGTCTTCCCAGCAGATGGGCAAAGCTCAGTCTCCAACTTTCGGAACAAAAACTTCAGAACCACAAAGGAAACAATTGCTTCCTCTTTAAAAGTTTATATCTCAGGGATTTCATTAAAGTCAGGGAAAGCCAATACAATGATCAATATACTTTTCTTGGTAAATGTTATTATACTGATACTCTGGAAGAGGCTAGGGAATAATGTTTGCTTAGGTAAACAAATATTCTCATCCCTTGAGCTTGTATTGCTATATCACATCATATCATTTTATTTAATATTATATCATAATATATGTTTATTATTCATTTTATTCTTGCATAATTAACCATCTCAGACTTGGGACTGTAAAATTACCTTTAGCTCTATAATCTAATTTATCAGGAATTTGAGCAGGGAATGACTAGGTTGGTCTAGCCCCTTTATTATCTGGGCCCTTACACAGCTGCATTCAGTTCAGGCTGAGCCCTGGTGAAAGGAACTGTACTTTATTTTCTGCTATTCCAACCCCTGTCTCCATGGGCTCTCCGTGGGGCCAGTTGAGTTTTCTCCCAGCAGGCTACTGGAAGACAGCAGAACTTTCTGCTTAACAGTTAATCTCAGGAGTTCAGAACAGGGAATTTAAAGGCTTGATCCAACAACAGGCAGCATCCCTTCCACACGCCATTGACCAAAAAGAGAACAAAGTGAAACCACGTTCAAGTATTTCACACTTATTAGAACTCTAGAAAATAAATTCCCGGATGATTTGACTTCTGATTGACTTTACAATCTCTTTTTTTCTTCTATTGCCAGTAGACAGTGGAACTGTCATTGTAGCCTGTTACACCAAAAGAAAGGTTTTGCCACTTGCTTTCTTGTGCTGAGAACACACCTATCCTTTCGGGACTGAGAACACCTGGAAGTTCTGGACAAACTTATTTTAGGATTTCTCTTATTCAGTTAATTATCATCTTTAAATTATAAGTTTCTCCATTATTTATATTTATGTACATGTACCTGTGTAAAATATGTATTTATTTGTTCACTTGTTCATTGTCTTCTCTATCAGAATTAACACAAAGAAGCAATAGTGACTGTTTTATATTTTTTATGTTTAGAACATAAGTAGCATGCTGTTGCTAAAAATATTTTCTAAACAAAGGTTAATTTAATTAATAATTAACTGTAATTTAATATCAACTAAAATGTATAAAAAGTTGAATGAGTAGAATTATCTGGTATGTGCATGTGTGTGTGTGTGTGTGTGTGTGTGTGTGTGTGCATGGTAGTATGTATGTGCATATGTGTGTAGCCAATGTCTAGAAGAAGATCGAGCAAAAATTATCCACTGATTGCTGCTATTGGGGCTTATTTTTAAAAGTTTTCTCTCTACTTAGGAAAAAAATAGTAGGATACAGTACTTGTATAACATGTTACTGTACTCATTAATGGCATAATCAAAATTTAATGTTTTAATTAAGATCCTATTCCTGTAAAATTAAAGTTGTTTCACATGTTACATTTGTACAGTACATATTTTTATGTCAAATGAATATCCTAAACTTGGGTAGTTTATTTTCACATAAATCTGTTTGTTTTTCTCCTGGATACAAGTAACTCTTGCTATGGCTTTATGTAAATAGAAGCTAATTAGCTTTGATCAATACATTAGTTTCCTTTGGGGATACATTCAAGTAGATGTATAAATGATGCCAAAAATTATGCCCACATTGCCCTTGGCATAACAATTTTCCCCCTGCTATTTACTAAAAATGGATCACAGATATGTTCAATGTGTGCTGTTCTGCTGACAGTGAAACTTAAAGAACGATCCTGTGCTATTAAGCTTAAGTTAAAAGAGTAGAGCTAAAGAAATTTCTCTATTGTAAGAGAAATGTGAGCTTTGCAGAAAGTAAATTGGCCAGGAGAAATTCAATGGGGCGCCATCTAAAATGAGCAGATAAAGTACAGGATGCTTTGTAGAACTGGTGAGAAAGCAATTTAGATATTCGTAGTGATAGCTCAGACGCCGGGACGTCTCCCAGTAATCTAAATCTGAAACTATCTGGAGTCTGTGGAACAGGAAAACTCTGTCTCGTATCATTTCTGTGTTTATCTTTCCTTGTTGCTCTACCATCACTGGTAACCGTTCGTTATTTATTGTATCATTCCATTAAAATCAACCGTGGGAGAAAAGAGACTTCAAACTCTAAAACCGGAAGGAGCTTCCATGGACAGGAAGAGTCTTTGAATATCCGTTTTCACAACTGCTACCTAATTTTCCATTCTAGTTCAAATCGAACTGAAAACATTGTCACGATATTACTTTCAAGTACGTATTCATATATGTTTGACATGAAGTATTTTGGAAATGTTCCAAGGATTAAATTTCTGTTAAGCCTTTAGTAAAAGAACAGTTCAGGTATCTCATTATATAGGAACCTAAAAAAATCTTAACTTTTACTATTTACTGTGTAAAATAAGTCTGTTAAATCTTTTATATAATTAATGTAATACTCATGAAGATCAAATAGGCTTAGTACTATCAACTTCTTAATGTGAGAAAGTAAAAAAAAAAAAGAAAAGAAAAGAAAGGGACCGGGGATTTAGCTCAAGTGGTACTGCACCTGTCTTGGAAGCATAAGACTCTGAGTTCCATCCCCAGTACAAAACAAAACAAACAAAAAAGATTGGGCCAGAGATTTACCTCAGTGGTTCTGGCGCCAGCCTCGCAAGTGCAAGGTCCTGAATTCGATCCCCGGTAACCACATACAATGCTGGGGGGGTGGGTGACTCACGCCCACCAGCAATCAGTACCACATACCACAGTGCCAGGCGTGGTGGCTCACGCCTGTAATCCCAGCACTCGGGAGGCAGAGGCAGGAGGATTGCTGTGTTCCAGGCTTGCCTGGGCTACATAGTGAGCTCAGGGCCAGCCTGAACTACAAAGCAAGACCCTGTCTCAAAAAAAAAAAAAAAAAAAAAAGTATAAGATTGACAAAGCAAACCTTGTATATATCATTAGAAGTAGGGAAGATAAATTAAAACACCTAATAAGAACTTGATAAAGCAATATTTTACAGTAGCAAAAGCATCTCATATGAGGTTCTGGGACAGTTTCTGCTATCGCCTTTTCAAGGACAATTGTGTTTTCAAAGCTCAGTTCTGATATTTTATCAGACTCAACCTGCAGCCTGACTTCTACAATCCAGAAGTGTGACTCTTCACTTCCTTTGAACATGGGTCTGTCATTAGGAAAAATAATATGTAATCAGGAATCCACCTACAACCATTCTATCACTGAGCATTCTTCAAGAGGTTAGTGGATAACTTTGGGAGATAAGATTTAGTTAATTTTCTACTATGTGATATACTAAAAAATGTTTATTATAGTTTTGTTGATGCTCAGTTCATCAGGTGTGGTTCTCCCCTTTTTGTATTAGAACTCCAAGTTCTCTGAGTAGAGCAGAGAGGCTAGAAAATATGGGAATCCCTTTATTTCACTTACAGACACTCCACAGAATTGGTGCGGCTACCAATTACAAGTTATACTGGGAGTTTTGTGAGCACCGAGTATGAATCCATCTATTTAATAGCCAAGAAGTCCAAATTTTTTATTTTCTCCAAAATAATGGAGAAAAAAGAGGGCACATTTTGAAACATCTGAGAATTCTTCCTGCCTATGTTTTAAAACAAAATAAATCAACATGAAAAAATTTCTATGATGTTAACTGGTTCCTGTATAGAAGAGTATGACTTTATTTTTAAGTCAAGATGAAATTATGGGAAATAAGTCATTGAAATATCAGTGTTTTCATTTGGAATTTTAAAAAATTTTATGACAAAGAAAAGCCAATGATTTTGTCATTATAGAAGATGATGCAGTCTTTTAAAAAATAAAACAACATAGAGTATTTTTAATATCAACTTGCTTGATTATGTAAATGCTATTGCCCATTTTTCCTTAAAATATGTCTAAATATCTTATATAATCTTAGTAACTTCACAGGATGCTTGTTCAACTTTTTTTCCTGCTTTGGGTAGCATGGGAATAAAGATCTTTGAAACTATGAATCAGTAAGTTCCATGCCAAGTTTTTTAGTAATTAGCATTTTATGTTTAATTTTCAAAATCAGAAAACTTCTTATAAAAGACTTGTCACACGGAATACTTAAATTCTAATGATTTTGCTATTTCTTTCAATGATCAAGAGCAAAATAGTTTCTTTTACAAGGGAAGAAATAAAATCTTTTATCTTGCTCACATATTAAAAAGGGTAAGTGAAATGAGTTAAAGTTGGATAAAAAAGTCATTTCCAGAACGTGTAAAGTTCGATTTCTCTAAGCATTTCAAATAGATGTGTTTAAATGATTGCACTTGACTCTTCTTTTAAAAAATTATTCCCCAGATAAGCAAAGGCAACTGCAAAGGACTCCCCAAATCCTCGGAGTCATTATTTATCACTTATAAAATTCAAGTACTTTGTAGCTTTCCTTTGTTTCATTGCTTATTTCAGAAGGATGGAAATATTAGCTTTGAGAAAATAGAACCCACTAGATATATGCTGAAGAAGTATTTAAATTGCATTTCTGCATGATTTAAAAATTGCCAATTAAAAGTGAATATCATTCCAATTTTGTCCTACTTAAGGGGGAATTTATTCAGAGATAATCAGAAATCATCTATCTAATGGAAGCTTAGATTTTATTGAGAAAAATAGCATATATTACTGGGGAAAAACTAGATTTGTTTCTTCATTTTACTTATAATTTGTGGACACTTTCAGAGTAAAATTACAGAAAAAGAAGTACTTTTTCAGAAGTATATAACAACACATAGGATTAATATAATTTTAAATCTGAAGTATTACACATAGTAAAGAAAATATTTGGGAATATTAGATATCAAATTTTCTGGCCATGTATGGTGGCTCATGCCTCTAATGCCAGCACTTGGGAGGCAGAGGCAGGACGATTGCTGAGTTTGAGGCTTGCCTGGGCTACAAAGTGAGCTCAGGGCCAGCCTGAACTATAAAGCAAGACCCTGTCTCAAAAAGGAAAAAAAAAATCAGTGACATTGTTAATTCAAAAGATGTTGATAACAAAAATATAATCTACACTAACTTAAATTATGATAAATATGAAAAATAATGCACAGGATCTTATTCCTCATTGTGTTTCACTAGTCAACTCTCAACTAACTGAATTCTTCAAAAATACTGAAGGTATAATTTACATCATGCTTCATAATCTACATCAATTTAATTTATCATAAATTGAGATAATACATCATTACTTTTGAAACTTTTTGGTTATTACTTTGGTCAAACTAACTTCAAATTTAAGAGACTGGCAACTCAAAAGTTAAAAAATCAAGTACTAGAAAAGTTCATTTAGTACAAGGGTGTTGAGTTATATTTTCTTTACTATGAAATTTTTAAATAAAATGGGCTTTATTTAGACTAAAACTATGTTTTTCCTTTGAGTGGTAAGTATTAGCTGCTGTGAGTTATTGGATTAGTAGTAATTTAAAGTGGGGCCTATAAAAATCAATTTTTCCAAAATATCTCATTAATTTCGATACTTTGTAGATTGCTTAAAACATTTACAAATCTACTTACAAATACTATAAACTTTATATTGTTTACCTTGAAACAGGAATGCTAAATATGTATTTTGATTTTGCCTAGAGCTCTGTCTTCTGTAGAAAATGGTTAATAGTTTCTGGTAACCCCCTGAGGCTCTTATTAACATGTTGCTAGATGTATATAACTACATAGCGAGATGTTTCTGGTGGTCCAGCTGGCCAATTTATTGAAACCAGGACAAAGCCCCAGTTTCTATTTAATTATCTGTGACATTGCTACAACCCTAAGAAATTGGGTTGCTCAGTAATTTTGCTGCATTGCTGAATCCTTTACAAGGTGAAAATGGTGAATTCAAAAATTTATTGAGTTACAGACCTGGAATGAAACTCTAATGGCTGGTTTATTCATCTCTGCTTTCATCCTACATCTGCAATCCCAAGAATATAGGTATTCTATTTTTACCTTGAAGGAATGAAAATCTATAATCTTCTTTGGAATCCAAGTCTCACCTTTCCATGTACCTTCATGGAGAAAGTCTTTGCCAGTTACCAAGATTTGGATAAATTACTATTTATTATTTTCCATTGAAAATTTCTGGAATGTTATGCATGTGACATTCTCAAAACTTGGTATCTGCTATCTGAATTAAGGAAAATGCATTGTATATTTTTACCATTTAAACTGTGTTAATAATATTGGACATTTTCAAATTCTACATGGCTATCTTCTGATTCTCTTTCAAGTCTCCTAATAGCATAAAGATAAATATGTAAACCCAATTTAGGTTGTTTCCAAAACTACTCCAGTATTTTATTAAAAAGAAAAACTCCCAGATGATTCAATTATTGGTTTTATTTTTCTCTATTCATCAAACTATTTGAACTTTAAATGAATGTCATTCCCTGTGAATTATCCAGCCTAAATTTGTCTTAATATAAATATAATTAAATAATTTGGCATTTTACATATGTGAGAGCATGCATAACTATTTTATTTTAAATCCATTCAAAATTATTTTATTATAGTATGAGTTATTGTATCAAATTTGGTAAACAGCAATATTTAATAATTTTAAATTCTTAAAATTTATTTGGTTAAGATTTCTGTATTTTGGGGCCGGAGGGTTAGCTCAGTGGTTCTGGCACCTGCCTCGAAAGTGCAAGGTCCTGAGTTCGATCCCCAGTAACCACATACAATGCTGGGCGTGGAGACTCACGACCACCAGCAATCAATACCACATACCACAGTGCCGGGTGTGGTGGCTCATGCCTGTCATCCCAGCACTGGGGAGGCAGAGGCAGGAGGATTTGCTGAGTTCCAGGCTTGCCTGGGCTACATAGTGAGCTCAGGGCCAGCCTGAATTACAAAGCAAGACCCTGTCTTAAAAAAAAAAAAAAAAAGATTTCTGTATTTTGTATTATCTCAAAATATTCTGAAGAGGAAGTTTCTTTTCTAGAAAGAAAATTATGACTCAAAGTTACTAAATGATTCTATCCTGAATGAGAAAACATATTTTGTCTTTACATCTTAATGTTTTATAAGATTCAGTAATTTAATTTATATATAATTGTAATAAAATTCATTTTATTTCACATTTCAAAGTGCTTTTATTAAGAACATATTTCCATTAATTTCTCTTAGAGGTACAGAAACACACTGACACACACATGCAATAAAATTCTCTTTCACAGTAGAAAATATTTAGTAGCATCATTGACTTCTCACTAGAATGTAAGGTGTATTACAGATTTTACAAAATATAACTAAAATAATACCAATGAAAAAAGAATACAAAGTACACTGTGATCTATAAAGAGATGCATGTAAATGCAAACTATGACTTGATATAAAGTCATGAGCATAACTCAGCAGTTCATACAGTTAAGGAGCTGGAATGGATCATGGGAAGAAGTTCAGTCGATTGCAACTGTCCTGAAGGAAATAATCCATTGGCATCATTTATTTTCACTAGTGTCTCTCAGTCTCATTCAGTTTCATCTGACAAGTCTAGAAGGTTGAATGGAAGGGAGCATCCACAGAAGTCAGAACGAGGAAAGAGAGGGTAATTTCTTAGGGAAACTTGGGAGCTACCTCTGCTTTCTTGTCCTTTATTGACACAGCCATACAGCCTTTGAGTAAGGTTCAACACATGGAAATCCCAAAGTTTGCAAACAAACAGGTGGAAGACATTATCTTTGTGAATTCTTAGTAGCATTGTAAGCTTCTAAGAAACTACAGGCAGCTGAAGCACCACACATTAAAGTTCTTAACGGAAGGGCATTTAGCTCAAGTGGTACTGTGCCTATTTTGGAAGCACAAGGGCCCCAGTTCAATACCTGGTAGTGCCAAAATTAATTAATTAATTTAAAAAGTTCTTAGTCAAAACAAGTGACTCACATGGAAGGCATCAAGAAAAGTTGGGAGTTCCAGTGAGAGGGCTTGTGGGTTAGGCACAAGAAAATCATGACGACCTATGTTACATCGCCTCCTGCTCTGTGGGGTCACCACACAAATGATTCACTTCTATTTTTTGGACTAAATTAATGGAGAGTGTGTGATTGGTGCACATTCTGTCAATATACACCACTACAATGTTACATACGCAAGATGAACACCTTTATAAATTATACCAACAGTACATATAAGCTATGTTAACAGAATATAGAAAATCTATGGTGAATATTTTAAATATTAAGATATACATGTGAACACAGGGCAAAGATAAAATATGCAGAAACTACAAGATTTTCCTCAATATCACCAATTATAAATACTTGCAGATGTGATATTGACTCGTGGTTTATTTTCTCCATGATGATTGTAATCATTCTAGGGTCTTTCTTCCCATGATGCATTTCAGCTCCTTACCCATATGACCTGTGAAGCAGGAAGAGACTGTGTTCATCTCTTTATATCACATTGCATTTCGCATTTTCATTCATCTGTTTATGTCCCACAGTCTACTTTATATTCTTCTTTCATTGTTAGTTATATTTTTAAATAATCTGATTATTATCACCAGTGTTTTTTTTTCTTTTGTGTATGTTTAATAAAGAATTCATTTTCTTGGTTAATTATTAAATTAGAATTAAATCATGTGATTATATAGATTGAAGAGACCAAATGTAACTACAGATTCAATAAAATGTGAATAAAAATACGTGTTTCGGGGTTTTAAGGTGCTGTGGTTTGAATTTTGTTTGCTGAAGTCTTCATCTTTAATTCTTGGAAAACAATGAGATTTGGAGATAAGAGCTTACAGAGATAATTTTATTCTAAATAGTCATTACTGTAAATACTAGTGTGGAGCTCAGTAGATGTGACCGTGGCTGGTATCGAAAAGCTAAGAGAAGGTTCTGAAGGAAAGATGGGAAAATGATGCAGGTGGCCGACTGGCTGGAATAGCCTGAGGGAGGCGCAGGATGGTTTCTTTCTTTCCTTCCAGCTCTCCGTTCTCAGGGGCCAACCCGCCTCATACACTGAGTTTGGAATGCTAGTTTTCAGAACCGCAAGGCAATATACTGCTTTGGTTTATCCCAGCTTGTGTTTTGCTCTGGTGCCCCCAACAAACTAATGCACACTAGAATATGAAATGAATTTTAGCTTTCCTTTTCTTCCAATACTTTGTCTCTTACACGACCGTAGAAGAGTGCTTTTTATATTCATCAGACGTACTGATCTACAGCACAAATGGGGAGTTTACCACAATGCCAGCCCCATGTTAAATCCTCCTCTGCTCCTGGATAGTATTTTCTTTTCTAGACACAAATATTTTATCAAGTGACAGGAGCTGACACAAAGCGGCAACCTGCCAGATGTTTTAATATATCTATGGCAACAAGACTGGAGAGTTATTTGCACTAAAGTTCAAATCAACAACTCCACGGGGAGACAACAGGATGCTAACATGCCAAAGAGATTTTTTTTTTATCAAAAACTTAAAGAAGCCACTATATTTTCATGACTTCAGTAAATTTTTTTGAAGAAAATAAAGGAGAAGCTGTATTAATAGACATGTTCTTTCTTGAGTATACTGCCACTGTACTTTTATATATCAGAAAATTAATCACATTTTATAAAATAGGGAAGACTAGAAGGCAAGAAAAAAGTGGAAAGCAAGAAAAATATTTTATTTTTTCAACTATGTTATAAGAAAAGTATTCCTGAGAAATACTGGTGTTTAAACAAATAAAGGAAAAGCTTGAGATTCTTATTTCTTCATCAGAAATCTCGCTGTTTGTTTCTGTTACAATTAATTACCTAATTTTCTTCATTTATATCTTTTTTAGTAAAAATATCCAAATAATCCACATAAGTACTTCCTAATATTTAGGACATACTTAAATTTAGGGTTTTTACACCATGGTATGTTGAAATCTTCTCGAAGCTGACCAGACATATGCCCTTTAGGAAGCTCTCATAGCCTTTTTCTCTTGTTTAAATAAGACAAAAGTGGAACTTAGAGTTGGGCAACTCCTTTTTATCTGGAGGGAATAAGACTGTGTTTTTAAAAGATAGTCCTTCTTTATAAAACTTGTTCTTGGGCCAGAGATTTAGCTCAGTGGTTCCACCGCCTGCCTACCAAGTGCAAGGTCCCTGGTTCAATCCCGGTAATTACATACAATGATATGATTATTGGGCATGGTGGCTCACGCCTGCAATTCCAGCACTCATGAGGCAGAGGCAGGAGGATTGCTGAGTTCGAGGCTTGCCTGGGCTACATAGTGAGCGCAGGGCCAGCCTGAACTACGAAGCAAGACCCTGTCTCAAAAAACAAAAACACAAACAAACCCACAAAAACTTGTTCTTTTCCTTTTTCATAATGATTCCTATCCTCCTCTTTTGTAAAGATCATTATACTCATATACCTCAGCTCTTTACTGTGAAAACTTTATGACAGTCCTTGAGATTAAGCCTAGGAAAGTGTTAGGATCCCTCCTTGAGGCTCGGGGCCCCAGGGAATGTCCACTTTTCTAGTGCCACTCAGGCTCCAACAACTCCTATACATTAGTGTTTGTGTGTGTATGTGTGTGTGTGTGTGTGTGTGTGTGTGTGCAAAACTCCCCCATAAGTGTTCCTACTCTAGCTTCTGCTCTACGTGAGCAAACTCGAGCTATGATTTCTTGTTGAGACTCCTGGGTTGTGCTTGGTCCTGAGATTTCACTTCCTTGATGTTTCTGGAGAAAGCTCTTCATTCTGATTTTGTGCTGCTTTTGCCATTTTTTGTAAAAGTAACAATCTTGTCATTTCAGAGCTAAAAACAAAAGTGTAATTTAAATGTTCAAAACCATGAATAATTTCTTATAATTTGATGCACTTAAAGATATTGTAAGATTTATGCATTTAAATGAAGCTAGAGTACATTTGAAGTATATTATCAGATTCAAGAAGAGTGAGTGAAATTGTACATAAATTGTACACAAAATACTTCATTATTTTAGAAACTTTTTTTTGCGGTACTGGGGATCAAACTCAGGTCCTTGTACATCCAAAGTTGGTGTGGTACCACTTGAGCTAAACCCCCAGCCCTGGAAACACTTGTAAAGAACTGTCCTTAAGACATCTGGTCGTGACAATATTAATTCATTTTGAAATTAATCAGAAAATATGGTCTGTTTAATTTCATAAGTAAAAATTGCTGCTCAGTACATTTATACCTTTCAAATATAATACTGACCAATTCTGGCCACCCTTCCTTGGTCACCAGTAAATGTTTCATTAGTATGTTTGATATATTTGAGATAGCCTAAAGAAAGACATCTGAGATCCAATTTCTAAAGAAGAAAGTCAGAAACATATATATCTGTGTATGTTTCTCCATTACTATTTTTCCTGTATGTCATCTTATTTGTAGTTATGTCTTACAGAATTTACTGCGTAGCATTACTTTCTCACATAAGCATTCCAAATCACGAAGGCTGTGACAGGCAGTCTTCCTAATTTACCCAGAACAACCTTGCTGATATATTTTTGTAATGCCCACTTTCACAAGTAATTTTGCTTTGGTCAATAACTAGGATAAGGTCTCTATAAATCATGAGCTACGTTAATGATGATTCTCAAATCTCTTGTTTTTCTATAGGTACAACTCCTGATAAGGGAGTTGTTACTCATAAATTTGGCTGAAATCTGTGTTTAGTGATGTTGCATGGGAGTTATATTTTTTCCAAAATTCCATTTGACAAGCTTATCTTTGCCCCTTAGATCTATATAAGGAAACTTTAACTTCTTTTGCAAAAATATGAATTAACATGGACACTAAATAGTAAGAATATTTCTGCTAATTCTATGCATAAAATATATGTTACATAAAATAACAGTGACAATAGTATTTCAAAACATATTTGTCCATCGTTTTTAAAAATGGACTTTAAAATAAAAAGTGCACCAAGATGTATATGTCCATCATTCCTATAAAAATAGTAATTTACTATTTTTGAACTATGTTTTTCTGAAGTAATGTTTTCAAAAAGAAACTTTTATGACTCAATTTTTATCATAAAACTTTTTTTTTTTTTTTTTTAAGACAGGGTCTCACTTTTTTTGTAGTTCAGGCTGGCTCTGAACTCACTGTGTAGTCCAGGCAAGCCTCGAACTCAGCAATCCTCCTGTCTCTGCCTCCTGAGTGCTGGGATGACAGGCATGAGCCACCAGGCCCGGCACTGTGGTATGTGGTATTGATTGCTGGTGGGCGTGAGTCTCCACACCCAGCATTGTATGTGGTTACCGGGACCAAACTGAGGACCTTGTGCTTGTGAGGCAGGTGCCGGAACCACTGAGCTAACCCTCCAGCCCTCATAAAACTTTTACAATGTCCAAAGCATGAACTTTTAAAAAGACTTGAAAGATAAACTTTCAATGCACAATATTTAAAATACATTTATCTTAAATAGTGCTGTTCTTTGAAAAATTATCAAACTCAAATGATTATTTATATTTCACTTCATGTGTATATCAATGAATGATCATTATTCAATAGCTCTTTCCTAGCCTAAAGACAACTAAGATTAAATATAGCAAAATACCATAGTAATTCTCTCTATAAAACAAACCCAGGGTTGTCTAAGAAACTGATTCTTGGACACTTTCTTTTGCACAACTAACAATGTCACTAAGTTTAAATTCAAATGAGTGTGTCATCAAAATCTCATCCATTTGAATTTTCACCTGACAAACTCTGTTCTAGACACAAGTTTTATTTTTTCAAGTCTTTTATCCGGTGTGCTGCCTGGGTGATACTACAGCAAAGGAATAACTTACCTGCTGTTCGTGTAGTAGGCTTCTGCACTCTGACTCTGTTGGCCATAGCCATTTGTTTCATAAATTAAGTGTCCTGTCTGCAATGATTTATCTGCTATAGCACTTGCCCTGGTTTAAATTTAATTATTTGTGGAGTAGGCAGCTTGTTGCATTAGGATTCATGCATTTATCCGTCTGAAACATATTTTGTCATGTATTGCTGGAGCACCTGAACACCTGCAATAAATGAAAGTTAAACATATTTATAAACAATACACCTATCCATTTAGCCAGAAAGCCACTTCGGCCCTAACAGCCATAATCACCCACTAAATCAGCTCCCTGATACTTGTCTCAGAATCAAAGAACTCATAAAATAGAATTTATTCATATTGTTTCCCTTTTGGTTGGCTTAAAATTCTAACTTTCATGGTCTTATTTTATCAATATAGTTTTAAATTGTGTTTCTCAAGTATTTTGGAGTGAAGCCTCAATGTTTCTTGAAGTGCAGTGTCTAATGCTGAACATCTTCTGTGGCTGGCATTTTCTATAACAGGGAGATTAGTGGTATAACTGCAAATCTGACAGAGGCTTCATGATTTTGCTCTCATGTACAGCAGCTGTGAATTGGTTGTAGCCTAATGATCACGCTATGATTCGATATAGAATTCCTGGCTAGGTATGGATCTGTCAGCTCCTTGGATGCCAGTATTTCAAAGCTAGCTCTCTTCAGATTTCCAGGCGAACATACCCTGGGACTCTGTGATAAGGAATTAGACAGTTGCTGCCCTCACACGCCCTACTCTGAAGGGACTATGTGCAGGCAGGAGGTGTCTGTGAAGCTCAGAGAAAACTACTCCTAAATTTGAATGGAGAAACTGTACTGGCATCTTATAACTCATGATGATAGAGATTAAAGAAAAAATTTTTTTATGTTTTAAATTGTTTAAAAGTATTTAACATCTCAGTGTGTGTGTGTGTGTGTTTTTTTTTGAGACAGGGTCTCGCTTTGTAGTTCAGGCTGGCCCTGAGCTCACTATGGTGCCCAGGCAAGCCACCGCGAACTCAGCAATCCTCTTGTCTCTGCCCCCCAAGTGCTGGGATGACAGGCATGAGCCACCAAGCCCGGCATTGTGGTATGCGGTGTTGATTGTTGGTGGGCGTGAGTCTCCACGCCCAGCATTGTATGTGGTTTCCGGGGATCGAACTCAGGACCTTGCGCTTGCGAGGCAGGCACCAGAACCACTGAGGTAACCCTCCGGCCCTCAGTGTGTGTTTTTACTCATAGTCATAAGCCTATGTTAAAAACATTGATGTTACGTGGTTCAAAACGTTAAAAAAGTTGAAAAAAAATATGAGCATCATGGCAAAGGTGATGAAGTTAGTGTGCAGAGACAGAAAGTACCATACACCTTCATGATCTTAATATCTGGGTTCTCATTCTTATAACATTATCTCCAAAGAAGGTGTTACATTTTCAGCCTGATGGTGCAATATAAAATTACAAATGTACTTTATATATGATTGCAATTCATATTTATTAATATACTAGTTGCTATTTTAATGTTTGATTTTATTGTTACATTTTATATACACATTGTGATCACAATCGACACTGAGAATTTGTACCAGCATCTGACAAGATTTAATCCTAATTGTTCCCCAGTAGTTGTTTTTTTTTTTTTTTTTTTTTTTTGAGACAGGTTCTCACTTTGTAGTTCAGGCTGGCCTTGAGCTCACTGTGTAGCCAGGCAAGCCTGGAACTCAAGCAATCCTCTTGCCTCTGCTTCCCAAGTGCTGGGATTATAGGCATGAGCTACCACACCTGGCCCCAAGAGTTGTTTTTTAAAAGATTAAATATGTCAAACTTTTTTTTTTTTTTTGAGACAGGGTCTTGCTTTGTAGTTCAGGCTGGCCCTGAGCTCACTATGTAGCCCAGGCAAGCCTCGAACTCAGCAATCCTCCTGTCTCTGCCTCTCGAGTGCTGGGATGACAGGCATGAGCCACCATGCCTGGCACTGTGGTATGTGGTGCTGATTGCTGGTTGATTGTTGGTGGGCGTGAGTCACCACGCCCAGCATTATATGTGGTTACCGGGATTGAACTCAGGACCTTGCGCTTGGGAGGTAGGCACCGGAACCACTGAGCTAAATCTCCGGCCCCTGTCAAACTTTTGACATGGGTTATAAAGAGACATATTGGAAAGCTTAAAATGATACCCATAAACCCTGACAATTGAATATTTTTTTCCCAGTACAGTATTTGAGTTTCAAGTAGATGATATGAGCACATGAAGTTAGGCCAAAATTAGTGTAACTGGATTTTAAAATATGGCCTGTTTTTCTCAGATTGTTTGAACCTCCATGAACATAAATGAATAATTTAAGTGCTGAATTTTCTAAAGCGTGATAAAAAGAACATGTTCAAAATCTGGGTTGGCAACTCATATCCTTCTCTCAAGGATAAAACACAGTATAAAAGAGAAAACAGTAGAGTGAAAGCAGTTCTTATTGTAAGTTTTCATCGTATCCTTCAGCTCAATCTCTCACCTTGAATAACATTGGTCTTTGCCCTTAATTCTAAGAAATAAAGCCTCTGAGAAACTCCTTGAAGGTATTAGTTAAAACCCTTGGGAACACTAGGATTCATATCTGTCTTCATCACTTTTTTCATTGCTGAGACAAAATATCCAGTATCCAAAGTTAAAAGGGGAGAAGTTTATTTAGCTCACAAACTGAAGAGATTTTTCGTTTTGTTTTGTTTTGTTTTTTCTTTGAGACAGGTCTCGCTTTGCAGTTCAGCCTGGCCCTGAGCTCACTATGTAGCCCAGGCAAGCCTCGAACTCAGCAATCCTCCTGTCTCTGCCTCCTGAGTGCTGGGATGACAGTCATGAGCCACCACACCCAGCACTGTGCTATGTGGTATTGATTGCTGGTGGGTGTGAGTCTCCATGCCCTGCATTGTATGTGGTTACTGGGGATAGAACTCAGGACCTTGCACTTGCAAGGAAGGTGCCTGAACCACTGAGCTAAATCTCTGGCCACAAGCAGAAGAGGTTTTAGTCCATAACCGGCTGGTCCAGGGAAGGGTGGCATGGCAGATGGGCATCACCGAGGGGAAAAAGTTCAGTGTGGGTGGAAGTTAGCAAAGCAACAGGGATTGACCACAACTTTTTCTATTACTTATATTTTATCGAGGCTACTTACAGCACTTAGCTCCCACACCCGCAATCCTAGTGTCCTTGCTCCTGGCACTGCACCATGAATGAATTCCAGTATCCCACACAGCTGCTACCGCTGAGAAAGTTCCACCTATGACCACAGCAGTATTTGGAGGGAATGCAAAACACGTGATATAACCCCATCTCTAACGTCCCCACATGGACAACATTCCTGCTATCAGCAGAAGGTGGGAAACCCCAATGTGTAAACACTTGTAAGTCTCCGTGTGTGTGATATCAGATATTACTTGTTATTCAGGCAATTCTCATGGCTAAATTTACTGTATGAAAAGGTAATATTTAAGAGCACGGACAGAGGAAGAAGTATTGTGACAAACTGTACAAATAACTTGTCTGCTATAGGTTTTAAAGGTGGCTTGCTGGGTATGCCAAAATAGGAGAAGGAGGAGGAGGAGGAGGAGGGAGAGGAGGAGGAGGAGGAGGGAGAGGA
>PVIC010035139.1:0-19207 GCA_004025085.1 Thryonomys swinderianus | reverse complement strand
TTGAACCCACCCCACCTCGTGATTTTGGTCCATAAAATCCCCCTAAAGAAAGCAATCCTGGGGTTACCCACTTTCCGGGCCCCCCTTCTGTCTCTCTTAAGGCAGAAGCTTTCTCTCTCAATAAAATTTTCCTACTCAAACCTCCGTCGTTCCTAAAATTCATTCTTCGATTTTTAGAGAACACGAACTCGCGTTTCAGATGGGGAGTTAGGCCTTAACTCTCCTGCGTCAGTAAGACAGATGGCAGAAATGTGACAGCAGAGGAACAGAAGTGGGTAGAGAACACCAAGGAAATCTGGGGGAAAACAAGGACCACAAATGGCCTGTGATGTCACCTTGTCTGTGAGGACATCGCTGAAGCACCAACGCTCAAATATTTTGAATAACATTTCTTTATTTTGAATAACTTTAAGGGGCCTCTATAGTACAATGTAAACTGAAAAGGGGAAAGCCTCATAATTAAACTGCAGAGAAAGGCAGGAGAAGAGAGGTTATCTCACCACTGGGCGAATCAGCATCCTAATCAGGGGTCCTGATATGGTGAGGAGCAGCACCTCCCTCATGTATGTGATGAATGATTTCAGACAAGGCAGTCATCACATGGAATATAGCAGCATTTATTGCAAAATGATAGATTTTCAGGGAGGGGGAGGGTGAGAATGAATATGAATAGCGGTGGGCAAGCACTGAGAGGCAGCTGCCCTGAAAGAGGTCTTAGGTTGCATTTCTGCGATCATCCTCTGCTGTCTTGAGGTTGCCACCAACCTCCGAGGGAAGCATGTCCTGCTTACCGTTATTAGCTAAGGATTAAGAAAGCGAAAAGGGGCTGGAGATTTAGCTCAGTGGTTCCGGCACCTGCCTCGCAAGCGCAAGGTCCTGAGTTCGATGCCTGGTAACCACATACAATGCTGGGCGTGGTGACTCACACCCACCAGCAGTCAATACCGCGTACCACAGTGCCGGGCGTGATGGTTTACGCTTGTAATCCCAGCATTTGGGAGGCAGAGACAGGAGGATTGCTGAGTTCGAGGTTTGCCTTGGCTACATAGTGAGTTTAGGGCCAGCTTGAACTACAAAGCGAGACCCTATCTCAAAAAAAAAAAAAAAAGCCAAGAGTAAACCGAATCCTTCGGAAGAGGTGGATCTCAAGCCATTCTTGTTTTCTCTTTTGGCGAATCAGTTTGTTTTTCAGTGATTGTTAGAAATGACACGTTCAAACTTTCAATTTCAAAACTGGAGATGTTGAGAAAGCTAGATTTACTGGGGGGGCCGACGATCCAGCTGTCAGCTGATCCAGCACAAGCGCTCAGAATTTAAAAGGTCAGGTGTGTCTCCCTGGTCGCGCGTTCACATTGATCAGGCGCGGTGTACTACAAGTCCCAGGCTCCACGGTGCACTACAAGTCCCAGGTTCCCCCGCGGTGCACGCTGTCCCTCGGGAGAGGCTCCCGTGATGCCCCACGGCGTACCTGCTTCTTTTGTCAGCCGCTACCATGTCTATGAAGGGCCGCTTCCCTATCCGCCGCACGCTGCAGTACCTGGGCCAGGGCAATGTGGTATTCAAGGACTCGGTGAAGGTCATGACGGTGAACTACAACACTTACGGGAAGCTAAGTGAGGGCGCCAGGTGAGTAGGACCTCGCGGGCGAGCACTGTCAGGCGGCCGCTTCCAGCGTGGAACAGGACTGGTCCTGTGTGCTCCAGGGTCCACCAGGCGCCGCCCCGCCCTCGCTCAGAGCTAGGTGTCCAGACGTCCTCTCCCGCCGCGGACCTGGGCCCCACTGTAGGGCGGGTGGGGGTGGGAACTGCGCTAGAAGGCGTCTTCAGAAACCTCGGGCTGGTTTCGCTAGCGGGAGAGCCGCTCCTGCCAGAGGGTGCCGTCAGGCTCCGTGTTGGGTTCATCGGGCTGTGCTTCCTGGGCGCTTGGTTCGGGATGGGGCACACCCGGATACACCTTGACCGCTACACATGTGTGCACCAGTCCTGGGGCTGGAAGGGTGAGGACAGACCGGCCTGAGCATGAGAGCTGCGCCCTATCCAGAGGGACTCTCTGCTGCCTGGTCTTGTCAAAGCTGAAACTCATATTTTCATGTCTCGGGTCTACCTAGTCAAAACAGGTCTCATCCTCGCATTCGTAAATGTTTTAATGCCTTAAGGTAAGTATAATCCCAAGGGTCTCTCTGATATCCTTGTTCCTGGTGATGACATGTTCTTGTCCCACTTGTGCCTTTTGTTTGAGCCCATCCACTACTTGGCCATCTAGTCTGCCATCCCCTACCTGTCCTGTGCCCCCTGCAGTTCTGCCGCCCCATTGGGATTTTCCTGCATTCCAAGTCTTGGGACAGTTCTGTGCCAGTGGCTTCTGAGTGGCTAGGAGTGGTCCTCTGACTGCAGAGGACTCTGTCCCCTTCTGTACGGGCACTGCCTCAGGACAGCCTCACGATGCAGGTGGATTTGAGAATGCAGTGATAACAGGTCAGGGTGGTGGGAAGCTGGGTGACCATAGTCATGTGACTGTTTCCTTATCTCCTGGCCCCGCGTTGAGCAGGGCTGCAGTGTCACTTGCTCTTCTCTTTCGTCCCACACTTTAGTATGAACATCCGAGATTTCTGCTGTACATTTGTCCCGGAGGGATCTGTCTGCGTCCTGTTTTCTTTGTGTGGCTCTGATGCTGGATAGTGGTGGCCTGCTATCCTGGACCTTCCAGCAGTGCTTTACTACTGACACGTGTGACTCTGTGTCATGAGAACTAGCCCTTTATTTTTACAAACACTTTTCTTTTGGCTTGGCAGATGTTGAATTTGTTTTTGGTGACGTTTGCCATGTAGAGATCTTACGGAGCCACCATTCTGTCTCTGGTGTGGCTTTAAGAGTTTTCTTAACACCCAGACTGAAGTACTCTCAGGTTGTTTTCATGGTGGTGCACACCTGTGGTTGATTTGGTGGTCACCTCTCCAGTTTCATTTTCCTTTCCTACTTTGCGGGTTTCCTTGCTCTGATACCAGTGTCCCTCCTGGCTCCAGCTGTGTTCTTCTAGCTTTTGGGTGTGGGGGGATCCCCTGAGAGTCTTACAGGTTCCTTTCCTTGGATTGACAGGAGGTTCGTGTTTTTCAACATCCCCCAGATCCAGTACAAGAACCCCTGGGTGCAGATCATGATGTTCAAGAACATGACCCCATCTCCCTTCCTGCGTTTCTATCTGGGTGAGTGAGAGGCTGTGTGTCTGCTGCACCTGGGGCCCGTCACCAAGGGATTGTCTACTGGGAGACTGATGTCATTTCCATCAGAGCCAACCCAGGGATGTAGCCCCTCAAACAGGGTTAGTGTCCTGCTAGTTGTTTCCTGCAGAGGCCTCTTTTCCTTTTTTTTTTTTTGAGACAGGGTCTCGCTTTTGTAGTTCAGGCTGGCCCTGAGCTCAATGTGTAGCCCAGGCAAGCCTTGAATTTAGCAATCTTCCTGCATCTGCCTCCTGAGTGCTGGGATTACAGGTGTGAGCCACCATACCTGGCACTGTGGTATGTGGCCACAGTGATTGCTGGTGGGCGTGAGTGATATGTGGTACTAGGGATCAAATTTGAGACCTTGTGCTTGTCAGGCAAACCCTGCTAAAACCACTAAGCTAAATCCTTGGCCCCTCTTCCCTTCTTGCCTCCTTCCTTCCTTCCTTCCTTCCTTCCTTCCTTCCTTCCTTCCTTCCTTCCTTCCTTCCTTCCTTCCTTCCTTCCTTCCTTCCTCTCTCTCTCTTGTCTTCCTTCCTTCCTTGTCTTCCTCCCTCCTTCCCTCCCTCCCTCCCTCTGTTCCTTCGTTTCGTCCTTCCTGAGTCATGGTCTCGCTCTGCAGTTCAGCCTGGGCTTGACCTCACTATGTAGCCCAGGCTAATCTCAAATTTATGGTGATCTTCCTACCTCAGCCTCCTGAGTATTTGGATTATAGATGTTCACCATCACACCTGGCTATTTGTTTGCTTTTTGAGCCAGTGTCACTGTATTTTCTAGGCTGGCTCTGAACTTCAGGGCTTCAGCAATTTTCCTTCAGTCTCCCATATAGTTGGGACCATAGGCTAGTGTGCCTGGCTTCAGTTTATTCATGTTTATTGCTGAGTAGTATTCTGTTTGAGGAACACCACAGTCTGACCATCTGCTGATAAGCCCAGGACCTTAGGTTTATGCCAAGACAGAGTGAGGCTTGGCCAGAGATGAGGTCTCACAGGGTGAGGGTTAAGAAGAAGGTCACAGGGCGGGCGTGGTGGCTCATGCCTGTAATCCCAGCACTTGGGAGGCAGAGGCAGGAGGATTGCTGAGCTCAAGGCTTGCCTGGGCTACATAGTGAGCTCAGAGCCAGCCTGAACTACAAAGCGAGATCTTGTGTCAAAAAAAAAAAAAAAAAAAAAAAAAGAAGAAGGTCACAGGAACAGCACAGGTTCTACCTGCAAAGAAGCTGTAGATGGTAGGGGAGCTCTGAAGAGCCTGGGGAGCACGTGGGGGCTCCCAGGGCACCTGGGAGCTGTGGGAAACCTCTGTATGGTGCTCAGTCTGACTATGAAGGAAGCAACTGGTTTCTACAGTTCTGGAGATGGAGAGCCTGGGGGTGTAGGGAGTCTGGGGCCCTACCTGGGGAGGGTGGCATACACCTGGGGAGCTCTCTTGCCCTTATACCTTTGTGGGCACTGCCCTGATGACTCATCTAGCCCTCCTCTCTCCTTTACTTCCCTCTCTTCTAGAAGGTGGGTAAAGCTCAGTTCTTACCTTTAAAGTTCTGATCTGTTTTGCACTGAATTCTCGGTTTTCACTTGGACACCTGGTGTTTGGTCAACTTGCCCTCATGAGTTAACTCAGCATCAGGCTGAGAACCAGCCACCCCAGTGTGTACCAGCTTCATCTGCTCCTGTCCCTGTCCCCTTTGTCATGCACCTGCTGATGCTGGGCCCACATTGTCTCCCTTATAAGTTCACTTTCACCTTGTTGCAGATTCTGGGGAGCAGGTCTTGGTGGACATGGAGACCAAGAGCAATGGGGAGATCATGGAGCACATCCAGAAGATCCTGGGGAAGAGCAAGTGAGTCCCAGCATGGCCTGAAAAGTGGGAGGCAGGAAAGGGTATATCCTGAGTGAGCCTCTGCAGGAGTACTGGCCTCACTGCTTTTGGCCTCTGAGCTTCAGCTCCCTGTGTAAGGCCTCCCATGTCACATCCCTTTCTTTTCCATGCATGAAGACATAGGAAGGATCCATGGGGCATTTCCAGCCCCTCTGCCTGTCGCTTGTTCTTATCCCTGTATCCCCATCATGCTCTGCTATCTGCTCTGGCAGGGAGACGCTGCAGAGGGAGGAGCAGGAGAGGCAGCGGCTGTCCCACCCAGCCAACTTTGGGCCCCGGAAGTACTGCCTGCGGGAGTGTATGTGTGAGGTGGAGGGCCAGGTGCCGTGTCCAGGCCTGGTGCCCCTGCCCAAGGAGATGACTGGCAAGGGCAGGGCTGCCCTGAGAGCCAGTGCCCAGGACTAAGGTGCCGTGGAGAAATGATTCTTGTGATACCTTCGGTGAAGATGCCATATACGAGGATACTGGGTGTTAGTGCACTGTATGTGAGGACTCTGGATACGAAGACCCTGCGTGCAAGGACAGATTCTGGCTATGTAGGCTGCTGTGTGGACAGATACCTCTGCCCAGTCAATAAAGGATCTGTGCATAACATGGCTGGGTCTGATCCCTCTGGTGGGCAGGTGGGCTGGACCTCTGGGGAGAAGGGAAGAAGCGTAGGTTCACTGTATTGTTTCTTGCCTGTGTACCTCTCCTGGCCTCCCCTGACTGATAGCTGCTGGGTTGCTGGGCTCCCTGTTTTGGGCCAGCCACATGTCTTACAATGGCAGGTTCCTTAGGCCAACCGGGACCGGATCTGTGCTGACAGGGCACTGGGCTTAGCCTGCTGTGGCTGGGAGGCTACATGTCATCTTATTAAGTACTTGCTGCCCTGCTCCTCATTTCTTTCTTTCTTTTTTTTTTTTTTTTTGCTTTTTGGAGACAGGGTCTTGCTTTGTAGTTCAGGCTGGCCCTGAGCTCACTATGGTGCCCAGGCAAGCTGCTGCGAACTCAGCAATCCTCCTGTCTCTGCCTCCCGAGTGCTGGGATTACAGGCGTGAGCCACCACACCCAGCATTATATGTGGTAACCAGGGATCGAACTCAGGTCCTTACGCTTGCGAGGCAGGTGCCGGAACCACTGAGCTAACCCTCCGGCCCTGCTCCTCATTTCTTAGTCACCTGGCTTCAGTCCTGGTCACTGCTAGGCAAAGTGAGTTGGCAGGCAAGGCTCAAAGGGCCAAGTTGGTGCCCCAGGGCTTCTCTGTGCAGAGGGAGGAAGGCAGTGTCTGCTGTGTAAGGTTACTGGCCATCTGGTAACAGGAGTCACAGTGTGGTGTGTCAGCACTTTAGATGACTGTGCTAGGTGGACACTTTCTGTCCTCTCTGCTGCTCAAGTTCCAATTTGTGGCTTGAGAGTGGCAGGTAGAGGCTCTGCTGTGTGACAAATAGGTATGTATGTGACCTGCTTGCCAGATTGGCCCTGTGCTCTTTTCCTATAGCCATTTTGTTGGGGGCAAAGGAAGCCCTCCTGTTTCTGCTCAGCTGCAGGGTTCAGGGCACCTGAGTTGCAGATCTCTGTCCCTGCAGTGCCTCTATCTGTCTGTCTATCATCTATCTATCTCTCTAGGGGTGGATGCGAGATGGCAGGCAGATGGGCATCTCCATGGCTGTGCTTACTGTATGAACTGTCACAGATAGTTGACGGTGGGTGGGAGCCAGTGCCACTGGGACTTCTCACCTAATCCTTTGTCTCATCCTTGTAGTGGTGATGAAAGATGGGTTTAACTACAAATGTACAGAAAGGGAAAAACTAGGAAGACTGCTAGGAATAGCTTGCATGTGAACACTCCTATTTGCACAGCCACATTCTACAGGTGGTTCTGGCCTTCTTTCTCTGACGTGACCAACTGTTGTTATTTCATAATACACCAGGCAGTGCCATTTCAAACTCTGGCTGCACTGAGTCTGTCACTGGCCAATGGGCTGGAAAATGAGTGGTCACATGACATACTAAGTTTATCTGGATTTGAAATCATTTTTTGTTCTTTTGAGACAGGATCTTGCTACATTGCCCAAGCTGGCCATGAATCACTATGTAGCCCAGACTGGCCTTGAACTTGCAGCAACCTTCCTGAGTCTTAGCCTCTTGAGTGTGCCACCACACTTAACTTTCAAATATATGTTTGCATTTTCCTTAGGACCACAGAACTCTCCTGGGAGGGCTTGCTGGCTGGTGGCCTTATTCTGCCCTGGCTTCCTACTCATGGTACTTATGAATCCAGGCCCACGAGTCCCTTCTGGTGGCAGTTTCAGAGCCCCCTGCCCCACTTTGGCCTGGGCCAGTGTCACTATAGCTCTGAGGAGAAATGAGGAGGGTACAGGTGTCTTTAATCCATTTTAATAATATAAACCTCAGGTAGGTAGTAGTAGTATTAAGCCACAACAGTAATGCCACATCGAAATAGCATTTAATAAAATGCATAAAGCTAACTCATGCACTGCGACACTCTATATACAAACACAACAATGCAGATTCTTCAAGACTGAAGACACTGATTAGATATAAAACCCACTTTAAAAAGAACATGCTAGTTTTTAAATGCCATCACTTAACAAAGCTCATTTGTACAGGAAGAAGTTGTGTAAAGCCACAGCTTCCAGAAGGTTTGGAACCTGGTATTAAAAGGTAATGGCATGAATAGTATTTTCTATCTTGTGAAGGGCAGAGGTTACAGAAACGGTCCCAAGAAAACCTAACACCTGGTTCTCCTCTAACAGACATCGCTCAAAGGGTCTGGCAACACAGCTACGCGTTAACAGAGGGCCGAAAACTAACAGGAACCACAGGCGGTGCCGAGGTGCAGCTTTTTGGGTATAAAACTAGTTGAACACTGGTTTCAGGAGAAAAGAAGCTTCCAGCATTGAGTCATGGGCAATGGTAGTGTTGAGTCCATGAACAACACTATGGCCAATGAAATGACTGGGGTCCTTTCTTCACTAAGCCAGCTTTGCTGTCATCTGCCTCTTGTCGATATTACCTCTACATTAAACTAAAGCACTTTCTCAATTGGTAGATAGTGTTGGGGACTTTTGTGGGTATAGAGACCAAAATTATTACTTTCCTAAGTGAAAGTATTAGTATTAAAAATACCTGATATTTCTTTTTCCCCCACAGGATACGTTTTGAGCTTCCAGTTTATTAGGTTGCTAATGTAACAGCATCAAAAAGATATTTTACAGTCATTCAGAGACAATCAGGCTTTCCCTTATTGACTGAAAAGCCATTTATTTAGTGTGATTGTCACAACAGATAAGGGCCTGGGCAAGCTCTAGCAATCATGGTGGAAACCAGGATTCCAAGGAAGCTCAAATAACATCCAGAACATGGATGCGGAAGGTCCAGCGACCCATGTCTCACAAAAGGCACTAAGTGCTGTGGCTGTATGAAGTATGGCTGTTTGAGGGAGCTCCTTTGCTACCTGAAGATGGCATGTTTCAGTAGAAAGCTGGTTACAAGGACAAAGCATGACAGATCTAGCAAAGAAGATTGGCATCTGTAGTTTTAAGGGGAAATGTATCCATATTGAAATGGAGTTTTTACCCCAAGAACACAAACCCTATGTGTTCTTGGGGTAAAAACCCTAATTTATAGAAAGGAATTAAGCCAGTGGGTTTCATTTGCATGTGCACAGTTGGAGAAGTGACTTAGGTGTGTAGATTTGGGGCCACCACAGTGAGGTGCCCATGCTAATCCCTGGTTAACACTCAGCAGGTTGTGTAGGAGCTGGTTTCGTCTCAGTGGGCCCAGAAAGGTGGGCTGCCACCTAGAAGTGGCTCTGGACAGACCACTAGCTATCACCTTTAGTCAGTCAGGAGCTGGGGGAGAAAAAGCTGTCCCAGCTCTGCTGTTGGCTGTACTGTCCTCTTCCCTGGCCCCTCGGACCTGGAGAGTACAGACCAACGAATGCCCTTGGACCACTCCTGTCAGAGTTTCTCCTGAGCCCTGGCCCTCCTTACAGTCCCCTGGAAAACGTGCATCCAGGGACCTCAGCTGCTCTCTTAGCTATCACTGTAGAGGCTGGGTGGTGGCTAAGACTGTATATATAAAATGTACACCTATGTACATGGATGCATGCTATGTACACTGTACACAGCTGTGGACTCGTGTACACTCGCAGGAAGCCTGGGCTGGTTCTGCCTGTCAGGGGCTGGCTCTGGATGTTACCCAGAAGTGACATGATCTAGAGAGGCCAAGCTGGGCAGAGGGAGCAGGGAGGCCAGAGTGGTGTCAGACGGTACCCTTTGTGCCTGGATGCAGGAGCATTGACACTACCTGCCACCCACCATGTGTTGCAGGTTTACCCTAGAAACCAGATACTGAACTTTGGGACTTGGGGCAGCAGATCCCAGGACCAGACCTACAGATGTCACTCACTCTGGAATGCTCCAGAGGGTAGTACTTGACCCCAGAGCCTGACCCTTTTCTTCCTGCTAGGGTGTGGGTACAGGGCCATCTCCTAGTAAAGGTCCCTCTAATACTGACATGCCAGATGACAGTCTGGGAGAGCAGAGTGTAAGTGCCTAACCTAAAGTGAAAACTGAAAGAACCAAAGACCTCACACTGAAGGTTACTCCAGAGGTTGCACAATAAAGCAGCTCCCTTCTAGTGTATGTGGTGTGCACTAAGACTGACACACCTTTACAGATACCCTCTAGGAAGAACTTGAGAATTATTGCCAAAGGAGTTTGGTTTTTCCTGTGTCTGCTCTGCCCTGTTCACATCTGTAGTAATGATTGCTACACATGGACTACATGACTGTCCTAATGCAGCACTGTTTGAAATGCTTCCAGAAAGAGCCACGTGGCCAAGAAGTGATTGCATGTGCCTGAAATAGCTGCTAAGCCATACCCCTCAGAGGCCTGGTCCTGCCTTATGGGCCCAGGGTATCCACGTACTCCAGATGAGGACTATGCTAGTGTCCAACCTGAATGGATACCTGGGCCCATCTGACAAGCTGAGGAAGGGATGGACCCACAGTTGGAAATGACCTTGGGCAATAAGACTAGATGTGTCATGTGACCCAGAAAGATGGCACTGCAGAGCAAGGCCAGGGGGTCTGGGATGTCCATGGCCTCCAGAATTGGCCAGCACTGTTCAGAATCAGCAGCCTCCCAAACAAAGCCACTCTTCTCCAGTGCTGTGTCCTTGAGTTCTCCATGTCACTTGTCCTTTGTATGTGCTATACTGGACACATAGGACCACATCGAGGGCAGCTGTGAACTGTGGAGAAAGGACACACTATCCTTGGCAACACCCCAACTAGAATCCTTCACAGGCAGAGGAAGGGAACCCCACTGCCCAATCCCAGACAGTCCTTTTAACTTTAAAATTTAAAACATTCTGGGGTTAGAAAACTACAACATACTTTAAGCTGGGAAAATTATATCATCATTTTATACTGGCCACCTGATATCCCCAACATCTGCCTCCCAGGTGTGACCTGTGATGACACCCTGAAATCCAAAGGGGAATTCAAGAGCCAGAGACACGGAGTTTCCATAAGTGTGATCAGTGGCAACTGGTAACCCTTGGGACCCTCTGGTGCCTGGAGCCAGCACCCATGTAGCCAGGAGTTCTACAAAGCCCAGATCTGACCCACAGGCCCGACAGATACAAACCTTACCCTACAGGAAGGGCTTTCTTATTCCAGCCAGCCGTCAGAAGCTGAGAAGACCCGGCACAGTCCCAGCCAGGAGTTTGTTCTGGTCACTGTCATTTTGAAGACAGTGAGTGTGGCCTCAGGAATGGGTATGCTGCTGTGTCCAATGAGTAATAAAATGTTCTGAAAGGCTTTTGGGAGAAAAGACAGGTGTGGGGATAGAGGAGGGTCCCCCATGTTTAACAGCAAGGAACCATTCTAGTGTTGCTTGCCAGCCACACAGGTCAGGCAAGATTATGGCACAGCCCTGTCCCAGTGCACAGTTCCAGTGCCTCAGAGACACACAGGCCCTTTTCTGGGGCACTGGGAGGGGGGTGGAACAGAAGCCACCTAGACACATTCCAAGGGATGAAATGTCGCCGTACATGTTGCATTGGGAGCTCAGCTGCTGTGCACTGCGGTGATGATGTTTCTGGTTCCAGTGGAGTTGGGCAAAGGTCTGCCAGGCCACACCCTGATCCTGAGTCTTGTCCTTAGCACAGAACCCACACTCCAGCAGTCTGAAGACACTATCACAGGCCAGGAGCGCAATAAACCTAGGCCCATGGCTGGTGGCTTCTGGTTTGGGTCCTGGCCACTGGGCCAGGACTCCCATGGATGATGTGATGCACTCTGACAGTGGCGTGCACGTGGTCAGGAATGATCCTTCCTTCCGTCCTTCAACACGTGATTGTCTCCTGTGGCCTAGCACATTTCCACAGAGATCATGAGCGTCTTGGTAGAGACAGTTTTCCATTTGCCCTGCCCACAGGTAAGAAGCTGCTAACATCACAGATTCCAATAAGAAGTGCTTAGAAAGTGCTAATGTTGTTACTCTGGTAATTAGTAGCTATTAATTCCAAGGATATTTTTAATATATTTACATACATAACCTTTTCTTAGGTTTAGTTTTAATACTAGTCTCTGACATTATAAAACTTCATTTTTGTTTTTTGCCCTTTGAGAAATTCTAAATACAAATTGAGTTAAAAGACTGTTCCAAAGTTGGCTGTTTCATCAAAAGGCATGAAAATATTTTTCACGGCAGGAAAGGATCCTAGTCTTCAGTCATGACTGTCTGGAGTTACAGTAAGAAGAAACAAGTGGGAGTGACTGACATGGAAACATCTGCACATACCGGTCCACTGCTGTCTTCTGGAGTCCGAGGGGCCTGTGAGTCCCCCACTGGCAGGGTACAGTGCCTATAGGCTGGCCCCGGTGATCTGGCCATTGTACTCTGCAGTCTCCATCTTGAGGATATAAGGGATTATGCTGTCTATGGAAACATTGCCAATGAGGCCGGTAAAAAAGAGTTCTTCTGTGATGTTGGAGCTCATCAGCCTGAGTGCAGGCAGGCGGACAAGGATTCGGGCCAATCTGCAAGAGGGAGCACGATGAGACAAGAGACTGAGATTGTCCCAGCCCGGGTTGGCGACCGAACAGACCCCACCTATCTGCCTGCCATTCTGTTATGAGATATCTCTCAGGAGTCTTGAAGGGAACATAAAGGAGCAGGTACATGTGCTCTGTCCATTTGTATTTGTACCTACCCTTCCTGACCCCAAGAACAAGAACTCAGAAAGCCAGCAGCAGATGGGAGTCAGGGGCTGGTGCCCTACACTGTGGGGAGGACTGTAACCATCTGTACCATGGACAAGGACAGACCATGGCAGACTGGTCAAGGATAAGGGACAGGGAACCATGTAGCATGGCACAACAGTCTACACATGTACCTGGATGGACACTACCCCAGCGCTGAGTCTGGGATCTATGGGTGAAATGATTGTCCTAGGAAGCTGTGTTCATGGCCCTCATTTCCCATGTCCACTTAATACTGTAAGTGGATACTTTCCCTCAGAGACCCTGGAAGGAGGGTACTATGACCTGAAGGGCCATGGACCTGTGTCCTGGAGGTGGCGGAAGCTGATCTGAGGGACAGACAGTGGTGGCATGGAGTGGGAGGCCTCCGCGGGGCTACTATGCCACCACACCACAGCCCAAACTGGACCTGGCTACCTTCCTGTTGGAGGGAGAAGTCAGCCATGGAAATACTAACTGTATTGAATAGGAACTTTACACATTCACACTACACAGAAAAGTTTCTGAAAGTAAATACATAAAATGTTAGTAGATATCTCTGATAGTCTGGCCTGAGAGCGTATCAAAGTAGGATGAGCTCAGGGGCCTTTTCTTGGAGAACTCTGAGTAGGTCTCTCTGGATCGCCTGTCACCTCTCAAGTTTCCAGCTGAACCAGAAATGGCTTAGAACCAGCATATCTACTTTCTAAGGCCACAGATAGTGATGCTGAGGAGACCTCGAGTGTGTGGTGCTTGCTGTAGCCCTCAGGGCCACTCCAGAGCCTCTTGTCTTGAGCTGGGATGGCAGGAGGTGGCTGTACAGAGGTCACAAAGGAGGGGCTGTTGCCTGCTTGTTTGCCCAGCCAGGGACCCCATCCCATGGAGATAGGTTGGGGACCATCCTGGTGTTAGGGTGACTTGAGGCCCCACAGGACAGACTTGCTCTAGGTTATGTGGTAAGCCCAGCCTGGCCGTGCGTCTCTGTACACTAGAGTTTTAGGGGATGGAGCAGGAAGTGAGAAAGCAGGAAATGAGTGATGTACAAGGTGGTGGTAGCAGGGACGCACTCACTGTAGACCCTGTGCTGTGCCAGTTTATACCTACATTAGCCGACTGCTTTACAAACAATACCCATAATTAACTTTCACCCAAATAAAGGACCTTTTGAGATGGTTTTTCTGGGGTAAAGTCACTGTCTTCCTTAGGTCCCTGCTCCTCAAGGCCGCGCTCAGCCCCGTTGAGGCCTCTGCACTGCTCTAGAGGGCGACAGAGAACACAGGATCTCTGGGGATTCTGGCTGCCTTGGGCAGTGCAGATCACCCAGCCTCCACTGCCACCAGCCACAGCCCAGCACGAGACATTGCCTGGGTATGGCTCTGGTGGGCTGTTCTCACCGGTAGGTGTCCTCGGAGTAGGTCTTCTGCACGTAGTCCTGCAGCTCCATCTGGGCCTTCTCCTGGAACTTCTCGATCTGGCTTGTACCTGTCAGACCTGGGTGGTCTGGAACAGGAAAGGACCCCAAGTTCCCCTCTGATTTGGAAATTGCATGGGCAGTCTCCCTAGAATTCACTTCAGTCAAACCCTGAGAGACTCTCAGGCACGGCGGATAGAAGGCTGGTCTAGCTGGGACAGAGGCTGAAGTTTCAGGGCCTCTGGGCTGGGCAACCCTGGACTGAGAGCCCCACCTCATGGCTCTGGACCTTTGCTTTCTTCCTTTCTAGGAAACATAGACCTTGAAGTTACATGTAATTAGGATTTACAGCTTTCTAGGTCACATATCATCTCTCCTGCTTTCATTAACTATGGAAGAGGAGAAAGGTTGAGCTACGGCTAGCTGCAGGTGGAGTTGGCAGCTCTTGGGGCTCAGGGCCAGGTAGGTGCCTCACTCTGCCACAGTCCACTGCCTCCTCTTCACTTGCTGCTACTAGACCACCTGGCATGACCTGCGGCAGCTGGCTGACCAGTGCCCTGGGAGCTGTATCACCCTGGGTTGCCACACCAGCAGCCCTGGGCACTGGTGGGGCTGAAATGGATGTGAAGAGCATGAGGTCACATGGCTGGGTACTTGCTCTGCACACTGCCATCCAGGGTGGCAGGTGGTATAGGTGGGACCTCGACCAATTTGCTTAGTGCCTGGCATCCCCAGGGTCGGGAGCACTGCTGTGAGCTGCAGGGGGTGGGCTCAATACAGCTGTGCAGGGCAGCTGACAAAGCATGGGGCATGAGGACATGGGTCACACACAATCTGGCAGGGCCCTGTCTACACTGTAGTGACAACACGATCATGCTCAGAAATCGCAGCAGACACAGTGGAAAGGTGGCATGTCCCCACCGCATATCTTACCAGGGCTAAAGAGAACTATAGCTTTAAGGTATGCGTACTCGTAGCCGTCTATCTCCAGCCGCGCCATGCTATTGCAGAACTCTTGTAGCTTCCAAATGTGCTCCATGACCTGCTTCACGCGCTCGCCAGACAGCTTGTCTGCAATGCAGTGGGTATTCTGGCTGGCTTTGGCCACATGGGGTCCTCCAGCCTGGCCTGCCCATCCCCAGTCCCGGCCCCAGTCCCATCCGGCCCTGGCCCAGCCCCACCTTCCTGGATGCTGTTCTGTAGGTGGTTGACGATGGCGGCCAGGATGGTGGACAGGCTCATGACCTGTGCACACTGGGCCAGGCCGAGGGTGAAGAGCTCGTTCCAGCAGGCGCGCACCAGGCTGGTGTTGCAGTCCTGCCTGGGAACAGAGGGGTGCCAACTGCGCTGCATGCCTGGCCTGCCTCAGGTATCCCTGCATGTCACCAATCACAGTGACTGCAGAGTGCCATTCCTGTTACTGTGTGCCCATGCTGCAGCTGGGTGGCACCACGGCAGAGCTTCTGACAGATGCGTGAGCAGGATAAGGACATGGCCTGCTTTAATAGGCCAGCCCCGGCCCCAGCCCTCAGCATGTGGGGCACTGACTGAGGGGCACATGAGGTGGCACAGCTGCTCCCCAGCTACTTACCCCAGTGCCTGGAAGGCTGGAATGGAGCGTGCCCAGTGCATGGACAGGAAGAGCAGGCGTGATGCTGACTCGCAGATGTAGTGCACGTTGAGGTACTCGGGCATTGGGCTGGGCATTGTCAGCTGCGGGCATATAGTGTGGAGGTTAGGAGTGCATGTGCTGCCTAAGCTGCAGGCCTGGGGTCTTGACTCAGGGAGGTGAAATGTCAGAGCCCCTGAAAAGTGGTGGCCAGGCTCAGGTGTTCTGTTCAAGTCCATGCTGTGGGCTGAGATCCTTGGCTCAGGGATCAGATGCCTGCACACAAGGGTGCTGTCCCCTTCTCTGTGGCGCAGTATCCCACCCAGGGCAGCTATAGGCAGCGTGGAAGGGGACCTTCACCTCATTATAAGCACTGGGTCTCTGGTGCAGCGGGGGTAGGGGGCGAGCAGGACTGTCCCAGACCAGGGCCTCAGCACCTTGGAATGGCCCATCTACTTCCTGTGACTCTAGAGGGCACAGAGGGCAGATGGATGACTCCCACTGCCAGAGTAGCCATGGGCCGTCCGCATACCCAGGGACCTGACAGCCCCGATGGGGACACCAGCATGGGACCTGGATCCTGTGAGCCAGTCTAGTGTACACTCTCCCTGTACCTCCGCTCACCTTGAATGTGACGTGTGTGTCTGAGAGCAATGGGCCCTCAACCTCGATGATGGGTGTGGACTGGTCCCTGCTGATGACGTGGATGCCACCTCCTCCACTGGCATCCATCCCGTCTGCCAAACCAGGGGGTGAGGCACCATCTGCAGTGTTAAGTGCTTTGGCTAAAGTGTCAAATGCCCTGTGAGGAAACAGATTGGGCCTTGCCATGAGTCTGCAGCTTCAAGGCCCTGGAGCCCTGCAGGTGCCACACAGGACAGCAGGCCCCATGGGGAGATGGTGCCCACATGACTCCCAGGAGCATGTTCAGGCGGTTCTAAGCCAGTGCATCCTGTCATACTGTACCCCCAGAGAGGCACAGCTTCTTTCCACTTAAGTATCACCACTCACCATTTTAATAACCTCCCTCAAATTACCCACACAGGAAGTGGTGGGACCAGAATTCTACCCACTTCAGATACTTTGACTTGGGTTTTGCTGTCAGACGAAGTAAACACAAGGAGTAGTGAGCAAACAGGCACAGCTGGGATCCCAGAATTATGAAGCCTTAGGCAGGAGAATTGTGAGTTCAAGGAAGCCACCCCAAACTATATAGTGAGACCCTGTTTCAAATCAAAATAGAATAAACAACAAAAACCCCAAACTCAGCCAAGCTTTTGGTGTGCACCCAGCACTTGGGAGGCTGAGATAGGGGGATGGCTCTGAGTTCAAGCCCAGTCTGACTACACAGTAAGACAATGTTTCAAAAAGACCAGAATAACAAAACAGCCCAAAACCCCCACAAAGCCATGAAGACTAGACCTGTGTGGTTCACAACAACACACCAGGGAGACTGGCAGCCAGGACAAAAGAGAGAGCCATACCAAGGCCTAGCCCAGCCGCGTGGAGGCCCTATCTGCCACATCCCCACCCCACTGTGGCTGGGCCCTGGGGGAGGAGCTTTAAAGTCACAACTCAGAAAAGGCTGACGTGGAGGTAGGCAACAGGTGTCAGCACTGTCTACCCCATGGACCGAATTTCCTCTTCCATCATTTGTACTGTTTCATAGCACACAAGGGATCCTATCCACCTTTCTGCTCCTAAACTCAATGACAGTGGATGTGCCCATCCCTGCAGCAATGTCTCAGCCCTGGACCCTCAGTGGTGGCGTGGGTGCCTGGCTCGTACCGGGTAATCTCGCTTGCAGACTGGTCCTCTGGCTGGATGTCTGAGGTGTCGCCATTGTTCAAGGATTCGCTCAGATTAGCCAGGGAGGTCACAACATTTGCCAGTGTGCCTAGGGCTCCCTGGCTTGTCTCAGCCTGTGGGACAAGAGGTGGTGTTACAAAGATACACACAGGGCAAAGGGTATGACATGGCTCAAACACTGCTTCCAGGGGCACGAGCAGTCCGTGATGGTGGGAACACTGTGTCTTGGATCTGGCATCCACACAGATTCTGTGACACCATGGGACAGGGATGAAGTGTCAGAACAGAAACGGTAACTAGACTTCAGTCACAGGCCTTGAGTGTGGCTGTTTCTCGGAAGCAGCAGTGAGCAGAAACTATCAGTGCGCAGCAGTAAGTGCCCAAGTGAGCATGGTGGCACAGCCATATGACACACTGGTGGAACAACACCAAGGAGGGATCCCAGGTACAAGCCACACATGATGACCTGGAGACACAAACCCAGGGCTCCCTTGGTGACAGAGTCACGGTGGGACATAGGGCCAGAGCAGGGCAGAGCTGTGGGGTGGTTTCTCAGATGGCTGCCTTTGGGGACCAGGGAAACATGGGGTGAACTGCTGAAACCAGGTCCCTCACGCAGAGCATGTGCAATGCAGGCTGTGAATTTTACTTCAATTAAAAAATAAGCAGAGATGATCTGAGATACAGGGACAAATGTCTGAGTATTTTGATTATGAAAGCAAGAAAGTTCATACTGCACTGCAAACATGTACTAATAATCATTTTCAAATAATTAAAGTTGCGTATAAATACAACCAAAATGAATCACAGGCTTTAGAACAAGTGAGAAATAAGTGAAAACTAACTCAGTGGGGAGGTGAAAGCTAGCAAGTGCCCTACTCTGGCATCTAGAGTGGACACCAGAGCTGCTGAGAGCTGTGAGCACCCAGGTGGGGAGTAGGCAGTTGGAGGGAGCTTGGCTGGAGAAGGGGACATGCAGTCTGTAGGTCATAGGGCCCAGTGTCACCCTGTGCCCTAGCTCTGTGTGACAGAACTGTGGGGGAACCTGATGCAGGGTGTAAGGCAGCTCTCAAAGCTTCATACTCAGTTTAATGTTAATTACTGTGAATGAAAGATTACTTCCAAGTAAAAAGTTTACAAAGCTGCACAAAAGCTGCTCTCACAAGTGCTACTTTCAGAAGTCTGTGTCTTCTCCTTCCCAGCAACCTCTGCAATCCTTGTGTTGCTCTGCCCCAGGGAGAAGGAGTGGGGCAGTCTGACTAGAGCCCTCTCCTACTAGTTTTTATGATCATTTTTCTTTTTCCAGTGACAATAATTAGCTCTTAGTGGGTCACACAGTGCACTTGAGTGTTGAGAATTAACTTCCTCTAAACTGGGTGGTATCCCATGCCTGTGATACCAGCTACTTGGAAGGCTGAGGCAGGAGGATCAAAAGCTCAAGGTTGACTAACACTCCATTTTATAAAAGAACCACATCTTATCATCTCCAGTTGATGGGCATTTGGATTGTTTCCAAGATTTAGCTATTACAAAGAGAGCTGCTATGAATATGGGTGCACATATGTCGCTGTGATACAAATCATTTCTTTTGTGTAGATATCTAGCAGGGGAATAGCAGAGTCAAAAGGGATCTCTATATAAATGAGTCTGAGTGTATGATAGATATTGTGAGACAAAATATTCAAATGGTAAAGGGGGGTTGGGGTATATAAGTGGAGAAAAAATGTGATGGTAAAAAAGAAGGAAACAGTTTATGTATAAACAAGGCAGGGGGGATTGTAGGGTGGGCAGGGGAATGGGAAAAAATGAGAATTAAGTCATGTCATATACTGGTACAAATTTTCAATATCGATTGTGACCATGATGTGTATATAAAATGTACCAACAGGGCCAGAGATTTAGATCAGTGGTTCTAGCACCTGCCTAGCAAGTGCAGGGTCCCTGGTTTGATCCCCGGTAACCATATACAAAATACTGGGCGAGGTGACTCATGCCCACCAGCAATTAGTACCACATACCACAAATGC
>PVIC010035138.1:0-19219 GCA_004025085.1 Thryonomys swinderianus | reverse complement strand
CAATCGCTGGACACATGGACTTTCATGAACATGGTGTCAGGAGTCAGTGGACATCGTCTTACGGGGTGGCCCTCAGGGACCTCTAGGTCCAGTCCAGATCTCTGACCCATAGTCTCGGTCACGTCACATCTGTGTTCGCACTGTAACGTTAACACAGGACGTGTACTGTGTGCTGCTGAGCAAGGCGGGAAGGTAACACACATGTGTGCCATGTCTCAAAATGAGACCTCCCATGCTCATTTGAAGACAGTTATTCAAACACGGTGCAGAGGACCCTAGAATGCTGCCCTCAGCCTGGGTCAGATGAAAAGGGAAATATTGGGGGACATTTGTAGGACTGTGTGGCTGGGCCAGGAGCCCCCATCCCTCCCTGCGATGTGATGCATGGTGGGACAAGTGTAGACATGAGCTCCTCTCTCTGTGGACCACCGTGAGAAGGCCCAAGTCCTGGACAGCAGGGGAGGACAGAGTGGACAGGCTTTGGTTTTTCTCCAGAAAAATTAAACTGCAAAATACGGGCAGCATTGGTTGTCAGTCACTTTTCTCATTGCTGGGGTAAAATGTTGAAAGGAAGGAGGTTTATTCTGGCTCACATTTTAAAAGTTTGAGCCCTCGCATGGTCAGCGGCATGGTGGAAGGTTCTGGTCAGGGAGAGCTGCTCAGCTCATGGGGAACAGGAAGCAGAAAGGGAAGGGCAGGAACAGGGGGCGAAATGGACTGCTCCAGGTAACAACCCCCAGCGATCTGTCTCTCCACTTCCTACAGTGAGTCAGCTGTCGCGCTCCATAATCCAACCATCACTTGGAACACAAGCCTAAAGAGTGCATGAGGGTTTGAGGGGACATCTAAACTACAACATTAGCTTCCGTGTGCAACAAAAGGGTTGGCAGTGCATGGAGGAGAGTCTCCTGCTCCCAGGGGTTCATAGAGGGAGATGGGGCAGAGCTTCTGGTGGCACAGCTGCGCCACTTCCGGTTCCATCACATGATGTGCTGACGTTGGAACCGGAGCACACAGGGCTTGCGGGGCCTCGCGCTCCTGAGAGCTAAGCAGGTACAAGGACCCTATGGACGTGGCGTCCACCCAGGTGTGATGTGGGCCAGCCACAGTGTGGGGATGGCGCGGGGGTCTGAAGAGCTTCCAAATCCTCACAGAAGAGAGATCTGGAGAGGGCTGTCCAGAAAGCACCTTAGGAGATCCTAAACCCGTTCTGTCTGTAGAATTTAGCTGCAGGTTCATGCATCCCATTCCAGAAAGGGAATACTTAGCGCACAGCAGTAAGAAACAGAAGGATTTACTAGGTAGAAATTTACTTATTTTCTCTTTTGCAGAACCGGGGATCAAACTCAGGCCCTTGTGCTTCCAAGGTAGGCGCGGTACAACTTGAGCTAAGTCCCCAGCCCAATTAGGTAGAAATTTAAAGTGTGCATTCAAAGAGCCAGAGTTCAGGCCCTTGAGAGAGGGGTGCACTGTGAGACGGGGTCTGACCTCTGCAGGGCCTGGTGTCTTCAAGGTGGCTGATCTGCGCTGTGTCCAGCTGTCTGTCTGGTCACCCACCGGGCAGTTGTGCCCCAGTGCCAACCATGTACCTGTGTGTGAAGCTGAGATCAGCTCCCCACCTACCGGCTGCGTCCTTGAGGGTGGAACCAGGTGGGAAATGTCATTTTGGGGACTAGCTCAGGTTCAGAGCACAAGCTGCAGGTGCACTGAGTTTCTGAGACCCTTAGGAATTTATTTAATTTCTTGAGTTATTTTCTGGAGGGGAAAGTGGCTGGAGTATCTTTTGTGTCCTTAAGCTATAGTTTCTCTTCAAAGTATAATTTTAAAATGCAACTTTCATTTCCACCTCTCCGCTCTTCACTTTTCCTGCCCCGCCGCTGCTCCTCACACGTAAGGACCGGCAGAAGCCAGGACCCGCCGCCCGCACCCTCACCCACCCTGCCAGCCCTCCCTCCCGCTCCTCCTGTCAGCCCCAGCGTGGTGAGGTCAGAGAGCTCTCAAGAGTGCCCGCGACGGGAGTGACCCCGCCAGCGGGTGTGGTGCTGGGCCAGGCTGAAGCAAAGACCAAGCTAGAGTCAGAGCCCTCGCACGGGCCACAGTCTCCGTGGGAGGCACAGGCGGAAGGTGGGAGCTCGGCAAGCTCCGGCGGGAGCCCGTGTCCTTTCATTTCTTTTCCAGCCACTAGCTAGAGTTTAAACAGATTCTTTCCTGATGATCACAGGCAGCAAACCACAGTAAAAATAACCCCATGAAAGAATAAATATGATTTAAAAAGAAAAAGAAAGCATATGTAGGGCCGGAGATTTAGCTCAGTGGTTCCGGCGCCAGCCTAGCAGGCACAAGTCGAACCCTGAGTTCGATCCGGTAACCACATACAATGCTGGGCGTGGTGACTCATGACCACCAGCCATCAATACCATATATCACAGTGCCGGGCGTGGTAGCTCACGCCTGTCATCCCAGCACTCAGGAGGCAGAGGCAGGAGGATTGCTGAGTTCGAGGCTTGCCTGGGCTACACAGCGAGCTCAGGGCCAGCCTGAACTACAAAGCGAGACCCTGCCTCAAAAAACCAAAAGCATATGTATATATACACTAATACGTATATTATATGCATATACATATTACATTAATATAGATATTACCGCTGGGGCTACAGGACCACTCTTCACTCCTTGAACCCGAGAATACCTCAAGTCAACCCCCAACCTTTGTCCTAAGACCTAACAGGAAGGAAGAGAAAAGAAAACATAGACCGCTGAGCCTGCTCTAATATTCCGGATCCCTCCCCCGCTCCCCTTGGCCGTGTGCCAGGGCTTCTGGCAGGACCTACAGTCAACCCTATTCAGGTGGAGGCCACTGAAGGTTCACGCACAGGGGCTGCACCTCCTCCATCCAATGATAAGAGGGAACTGCGGCACAGGACATGCGCAGTAGACACAGCTGACCTGCCTCGGCATCTGTCAATCAGGCCGACAGACACGCCCAGGAAGACTCAAATGGGAGGCCACCGAGACCGCGAGGGGTTCCCTTTGTAGTTCCGAGCGCCTTTCCCCGTCCTGTCCTGAGAAGGCTGCTGCGGGCTACAGCCGGTGGTCAAAAGCCAGTGGAGTTCAAAAAGAGGGCCGGGCTCAAGCTGGGAATTCCCGGTGTTTACTGGAGCAGACATCCCAGTCTCCAGACTGAGACTGTGTTTTGTGACAGTGACCCTGAAGTCACAATGCCATAAAATCGGTAGCACTGGCTAAGTACACTCAGAAGTAAGGAACGAACCTGCACCACTGAGATGAAAAACGGGCAGCAATAAAAGTGCTTAAAACTTGTATCTCCTGGGTCATTTTTTCCTGAGAAGCTCAGTAATAGCTATCAGCAGCCAGGTGTGACCCTTTGGGTCTGTGACCCAGCAGTGAGTCAGAGGCTCAGTAGCATCTGGGTGGTGACACTCAGACTCAGGAGTTGCTCTCTTATACGGTGTTTTAACGATCACTGACTTTTTGGAGGCTTTTGTTTATATTTCAAAAGAATGTTAGTAGAAGATAAAAGATCTCTTCAAAAAGATGTGCATTATATTTGGTTATTTAGTTGGATATTCTAATAAAGGAGGAAAAATATAACATAGAAACCACTTTGCTCTAAGCGGATTCCCTGGAGCCTTTCGTTGGTGGTTCCATTGTTTGACACAACAACTTAACAGTATAAGAAATTACTCCTAATTTTGAGCCGCAGCAACAATCCAACCAGAAGCTGGAAATCAATCAGCAAACAAAAGTACAGCATTTTCTTTATACCTAAAAATAGGCCGGAAGCGTGATATGACTGTTACCTAAAATTGAAGAAAATGTCCCCAATTATTCTCATTAACATAAGTAGACACAATTCGGGGTAAGAATCAGCCCAAATTGCTACTTGTTAAATGCTGGGATCTTTGCGAGAGTATGCCTAGCTCAGTTCCTCATTACTATCCTGTTAAAAGCTCACAGATGATCACCCCAGAGTGAGTCATCATGGAGCAATCATCTGCAACGCTCATGCTTTCCATTCAGGGAAAAAGCAAAGCTCCGAGGAAACATCAAAGCTGACGATCCTTGGAAATGACAGCAATTTGCTGCTCGGTTCTGGTTCTTCCAGTAGCCTCTGTGCTGAGGTCCTCAAGGATGTTAGCAGGTATTAACGTGCATCAGTGATTTGCCCCTCCCCTCGACTTCTTAAAATATGGAAAGTTTCTATATTGTCCAGCACCCAGAACAGAGGTTCCACTGTGCTTGTGTTACACATCAGGCAGTCGTTTATCACATGCAGTAAGAGGAGTGATTAATTAGCTCACCCCGCTCTGCCTTTGATTCTACCAACCCACAGAAACCCTTCCAAGACAAGGGAATCACCTGCAAGTCCCCAGGTCCTAATCCAGTCACAGTTGTGATTTGCTCCCTCTCCCCGCCATGGGAAGCTGCCCGTCCTCTCCATGCACACCCGGGCACAGCCCATTTTCCTGCTCCCTTCACGCCGTACCACCCGCTTCTCTTCCGCTGCTTCCCAATGCACCTCATCCCTGTCACCCCCGGCTTGCTCCTTTGCCAAACGTGCAGCTTCCTCCAGTACCAAGACACCAATATCACCTGTGTGCTCCTGCCCCGTCCAGATCTTCCCGAACTCCAGGCTCCTATTTCCAACCACACACTCACCAGCACCATTAAAGTAGCTAAGAGACACTTAAACTTGACCTTTCCAGAATGAATCTGACTGAGGAACGACCACAGTCCTCAGAGGCCATGGGAGGCCGTGCAGCTGGTCCTGGGTCTATCTCTTTCCTTGTTTACTGGGCCGTCTACATTCACTCATGGCTCAGGGCCTTTGACTGGATTACCTCTTTGTTTTTTTCCATTTTTGTTTTTGTTTTTTTGAGACAGGGTCTCACTTTGTACTTCAGGCTGGCCCTGATCTCACCATGTAACCCAGGCAAGCCTCAAACTCAGTGATCCTCCTGCCTCTGCCTCCCGAGTGCTGGGACCACAGATGTGTGCCACCATGCCCGGCACTGTGGGGTGTGGTACTGATTGCTGGTGGGGATGAGTCATCATGCCCAGGATCACTGCACGTGGCTACCGGGGATTTAACCAGGGACCTTGCGCTCGGTGGGCAGGCACTGGAACCATCCAGCCAAATTTCTGGCCCTGATGGGATAACTTTTAAAACTAACAGGAATTTGCTAGAATTTCTGAACTGAATTACTTTGTTCAGTTTGTTCTGCTTAAAACTAAAATGAAAGCTTTTCCAAGTTCCATTGCAGAACTTACAACTGACAAAATAATGCACAAAAATTATTTTAAATCTCTAGGAAAAAAAAAAAAACAGAAGAAAAAGCCTGGTGGAAATACATGAACAGATACTGGGTGGTGAACTTTTCAAAGATTTTGCATTTTCCAAAATTCCTGTAATTAATATGCACTGCTTCGGATAATCAAGAACATCCTACGCCAATTAACTGTGAATTATGGTCAGCTCTGTATTTTAGAGTCAACCGAGACAATCTCTGAGTTAAGAGCATGAACTCACCAGAGTGACACCTTCCTCGTTTTTCTCATTAACATTTCCTCCCGCCGACAGGAAGCGCTTGACATCGGCCAACATGCTCATGGGTCTCTGCAGCTTCAGCTGGCGCAGCGAGGTCAGGTCTACTCCTGCGGGACAAAGAAACTTCCAGGACGAGAGCAGAGACCCTGCCGGGGATGCGAGCTCCTTCCCAGGCCCTGCCCCCACCCCCGATCAGATCAGGAGGCCCCTCTGCAGTCTGCACCCAGATTCCAGGCCTGCTAGCTCTCCCTTCCACATGCATTCCATCTCTAACGACATCGTAGTCTCTGTAGGGAGAAGAATTCGTCACTTGCTACATTCCAGAGCCAGAATGAATCAACTACCAAAATGCGCTGCCCAGAGTATGTTAAACCACTTACAATGAATTTTAAGAAGTTGAAGACATATGACATATGACATATGACATTGTTCTCTAATATTTCTCTGGCATAATTAGTTACTTCTGAAAGCAATGTAGTACCCTAGAAGTATTTAAAAACTGACTTGAATAGAAAACTAGCAAAAATCTGAATCGCGCCAGTAAGTTAGTTGCTAACAGTACAGTACGTGTGTTGATGACTTAGGTTTGATGACGACACCACAGCCATGTGACGCTAGCCCTGGAGGAAGCTCAGGGTGACGTGAGGAACTCTCCCTGCCGGCGCTGAGGCCCCCACACATCGGACATGACTTCTAAGTAACTTTTTAAAAGGATGCTCCGACCTGAACTTTCATGACTGCCCACGTTACTGAAGATAAACATTGACACGAAGCCTCCTCAACCAGCCTTACAAACCTCGCGCGTCCTGCGCACGGAGGGAAGCTCAGTCTATGCGCCTCCTGTGCTCCCCCTCACCAGCAGGCGCCTGACAGGAAATTCCTGACACCCCAAGTGACTCGTTTCACTTAGACAGCTCCTGAGTCCACTTCGGTTCCTGGACAAAATAGATGTTCACTGAAGGGACAGAGATGGAACTGGTGGGGGCGATGACAGGTGACGTCAGGGCTTGGACACCGCACGGAGAGGAGGGGTCAGTGGCGGCTGTGATGGACGTGGCAGGATGGGGTGAGCGGATGGGAATGATGACGGTGCCGGAGGCGTGTGGAGATGATGTCAGTGGTGATGAGGATGGTGGTGACGGGTGTGGAGATGACAGAGACGGCGGTGGTGACGGGCTGGAGGTGGTGACGCTGATGGTGTGAGGACGGCGGGGGGCTGACGGGTACAGAGACCAAAGTGGCGATGGAGTCACAGGTGCAGGATGGAGATGATGGTGAGGACAATCGTGCTGATGGGGCTGCGGTGAGGGTGGGTTTGGTGGTGCGGCTGGCATCTCCCTCTCAGAAGCGTCTTCTCCAAGCCAGACTTTCTTCTGATTGAGTTCCAGCTGCAGGCTGGGCAGGAAGCTTGGCACTAATTGCCCCCCCCAGTCCTGAGTGAGGCTCCTAATGTGGGCAGTTGGGGTTACCCCCTCAGGCCGGCATGGGGGGGTCCTTTCACCTGTCTGGTTTTCAGCATTCTCAGCAGGTGCGTAAGAACCTGGATCCCACAGAGGCGAAAGCACAGTTGATCCTTCAGGGAAGCCCACTCTGCAGGGAAGAGCCCGTCTCACGCCGGGCCCCTCGGCCCTCACCTCCCCTGGGCCCCACACCTGGGCACCGAGGAGTATTCTGAGCTGGGGAGGCTCACAGGCCCGCCTGCTCAGGATTCCTCCGCAGCGCAGCGCGGCCAGACCCCGTTTCCCCAGGACATATTAGAATGAGTTAAAACCCAACATGCAAACTAGCATGTGGCTCCGGAAGCGCCTCGAAGAGTGAGCTGTGGTCACGGACCAGCCCCGCCTCCCGGGCCGCTGACCAGGACTGAAGAGTGAGCTGTGGTCACGGACCAGCCCCGCCTCCCGGGCTGCTAACCAGGACTGAAGAGTGAGCAGTGGTCACGGACCAGCCCCGCCTCCCGGGCCGCTGACCAGGACTGAGGAAATCAAAGTAAGGCAAAATAGCAGCCATTCTTCCTGCAGTGAGACAGCATCTCACTTGATCATAATTTATACCTAAAATATGCTGATAAACTCAATAAAGGGAAAAATAGAGCAAAATCTATTCTGATTCACGTGTGAATCTCACACTTTCTGTTCGAGGCTCGGCCCTGTTAGCAAAATGAACTAGGAGCCATCTCTTTCTCCCTTAGCTTCGGAATCCTGAGCCATTTGAGATCCATTAGGGACCAACTGAATCGGCCTCTGTATTTTCCTTTTTAGGATTATAGAATTTGACACTTGATTTAATTTTGGAAAACATTATTTCCTGAATGTTATTACTCAATTTACACCCAAAGCACCAGCAGAATCTACTGTTGTTATTCTATTAAATTTCCTAATATTGTTGTGTTCACACAGGTTGTATTTATCTTTATTATTTAAGCACGTAATTAAAATTCAATGACAGCTCAAAGATGAAAGACACAAATTAAAACAGGTAAAATATCACTCACTGCGAGCTCATTTATGGTACAGCACAGTGTGGGAAACTATTTCTGGTCTCTGTTATAAAGACACTGCAGGGGAACAGTATGAATTTGTAGCCCATTAATTTAAAACAGTATTGAATTAACTGGGATGTAAATCAAGATGCAACTTTTAGCCAGGCTTGGCACTGACATCCAGTCGGCCACCGCTGGGAGGCACAACTCCCCCGACACAGAAGAGGGTCCAGCTCCAGCAGGAAGGGCGGGATTGGTGAGGAGGAGGACACGCCCCCAGGGCTGCCAGGAAGTGCACGGGGCACGTGCCACAGACGGGCGAGAGAGGGAATGGGCGGAGGCCCCGGCCCTGTGGAATACAGACAGAGCCTGTGTGGAGAGCGGTTGCGTCTCGCTCTGAGAGAAGGAGGGAAGATACGAGAGGTCAGCACAGGAGCACCAGCGCTCCGGAGAGGGCGCTCAAGGCCACTGATGCCACAGAGTGGCACAACCGAGGCGCCATCCTTGTAGGGAGCCCGGAAGGCAGGACAGCTCCCGCAGGGTGGGAGCCGCAGGGCCGGGGCTGCTTGTTGCCGGCGGGATGGCTGAGGACCAGCAGAGGGCGGGTGTGAGCCTGGCCGGAGGAACCCCTGCCTTTGCCGGGGACCTGGGAGCACATATTTAATGCTAGTCTCTTGCCCTGCAACTGCCCTGGTGCCTGTGTCCTCGGGGGCTTGACTGCTTTCCTTTCCTGTACCTGATGCCCAGCCCGGGATGCCCAGCATTCGCCAGATTCTGTCAGCCCAGTGCACGACTTGACTCCCGGCCGGGGGAGCCCAGGCAGTGAGCGGGCTTCTCTGCTCTTCCCGAGCTGACAGCGCCCGTCAGTGCCGACAGCACCGTTAGAACCGTGACCGGCGATTTTCCATGCAATCAGCTTGTCCGGCTCACCACCGCCCCCCACCCCCCACCACCTGCACCCAGAGTGACAGCGAGATGAGCGCCCGGCCCGGACCTCCGCAGTGCAGAGAACAGACCTCGCCGTCATGGGCCGTCGGCACGCAGGGCGCACTGTGAGCCTCTCGCTGCGGAACGTTAGAAATGTCCGCAGACACTGGGCCGAGCTGTCGCTGCTGATCCCGCCCCATGCGCCGAGCAGAGGGCTGGGGACAAAGCCAGCGAGCCTTGTTTCCTGGGGGCAGGAGATGCCCGCGACAGCAGGGGAGATGTCGGAGCGCCAGCCTTTGACAGGGTGAGGTTCGGGGTGCGAGACGGGGGGGACGCGTGGGAAACAGAATCAGGCCTGGAAATGAGGCGTGCTCCAGCTGACGTGTGTTTTACAAACTGATCGTGACCACCGTGGCTGCACAGATGTCCCTCTCCAGCCGGACTCAAGCTGGACCTCTCGTTCTCCTTCCTAAGTTTGGAGACCGAACTCCAGCAGGAATACGCTTATTTTTTTTTAAAGATAACACCAACACCGCAAATAAACATGATTTCCTGTCAAACTTCAGTGAGTTGGAAAAACTTATAAAATGATGATGACATTTTTGCAAAGAGAAAGAAACAGTTGACTTTATTTTCTGAAGAGACATTTACTACTGTGGCTTTTACCAGTTCAGAATAAGAAAGCAGAAAATAATCACAAACCCTGACATCGCTGAGCATAAATACAACAGAATTTTTTTCTCTTTTAAAAAACTAGCATTCACGGGGGTTATTTTATTCTTTTTTACACCAGCTTACTGGGGTAAAATGACACAGGAGGCCTGTACAAGCTGATGGGTTTCTAGGCAAGTCTATGGCTATGGAAACGTCAACACAGGCCACACCACCCCCACTCTCTTGAGGTATATTTCCTAGTATTATTTCAGTTGTACTAACTCCTCACAAAAGAATATTCTGAACGTCCAGGCCCAGACTGGCGGCTGTATTCCCAGGACTCTGGGAAGCTGAGGCAGGAGGGCTGCAAGTTCAAGCTCAGCCAGGGCAGTTTAGCTAGACGCGGTCTCAAACAAAAGATACAGACAGAGCTGCGGATGCAGGTCAGGGCCGACGCGCTGGGTTCAGCCCAGGACCATCACCAGGAGAGAACAGTATGGTAACATCAGTGCGACTGGTCACTGTGGGCACCGACAAAGCCCAGCCCTTCGCAAACTCGGGTCTGTCTCCTGCCTGGGATCTTCGCGCAGGCCCGACCCTCACGACTCATCCTCCTTGGAAGTCACAGGCTGAACGGAGTCCAGCAAGGCTCGCCAACAGGACCTGAAGGCGGCAAGGGGGACTGGGACGGAGGGCTGGGACGGACGGCACCCCGGGACTCTGCTGGGACCCGCGCCCTCAGGCACCGTCACCGCACAAAGGCCCGGCCTCCCACCTCCGGACAGTCACTCCCGCCTGTTTCTGAAGTCATGAGCCTCGGGGCTTCTTTTGTCTCTAGAGCTGGGGCCGTGATGCCCCGTGACCCCGGCGCCTTCCCGAGACACTCCTCCGGGCGGCGAGTTGCAGGCGGCCGAGGCGCAGGGAGCGAGGCGCGGTGCAGGGGCGCAGCCTTGAGGGCGTGAAGCCCGGGGACTCCCCTCTGCCCGGGGTCACCCTAGGAGGACGCGGGCTTCTCCCTATCCGGAAGCAGTGGGGAACAGGAGGGCCTGACTCTTCGGGTCTTTATTTTTTTTCTACATAGAAAGTGAGTCTTATTTTATTTTTTCTGATTTCTGTTTGTGTCACTACCACATATTTATGTAGTTGCAATGACTGCCTTCCTCATGAGGCGCTGGTGCACGTAAAGGAAACATCCTGATTCCTTTTCATTCCATTTCCTTTGCTTCTCCCCAACCCTCCCTCCTGTCTTGATCGCTAACTCATTTGCAAAAGATCCATCTCCCTGTTTCCTGTTCTCTATCTCTTATTTTGTTCTTTATTTATATTTGGGATTTCTCATGTAAGAGGAACCATGCAGAAACACTCAATAAATGTTAAAACAGAAATGCTAAATCTGCTGATAGCAAAACATAGTAAAACTCTTGAAGACAAAGTCTCAGGCAAGGACTTTCTGAACAGAGCCCCAGTTGCACAAGAAATAACCACATCAAATTATCAAATCAAAAAGCTTCTGCATAGCAAAGAAAACAACCAACAGAATGAAGAAACAACCTACAAAATAAGGAAAAAAATTTCCAGCTGTTCTTCAGAGGACTAATATCTAGAACATACACTGGACTAAAAAATTAGATCCTCCCCAAATCAAAGACCTATTCAAAAACCGGGCAACTGGAATGAATAGATACATCTCGGAAGAAGTATAAAAGGATCAATGAAAATAGGAAAAAATGTTCAACATTTCTGGCCATGCAAGTTAAAGCAACGATGAGATTCCATTTTATCCCAGAAAGAAGGGTTGTCGTCCAGAAGCCGAATAATGACAGATGCCAGCCAGGCTGCGGGGCCAGGAAGCCTCCCACCGTTGGCGGGGATGTCCACGAGGATGCCCATTATGGGAGTCAGTGTGGAGTTCCTCCAAAAACAAGCCTAGGAACTCCACTGCCTCGGCCGCTCCCCTCCTGACAGTCCCCCCAAGAGCTGCCGACGTCCCCTGGGGTGACCCGTGCGCACCCTGCGCACAGCAGCCTATTTCACAGCAGCTGACTCTTTACCTCTGCTTTCCTGTCTCCACCTTCCCCTCACTGAGAACCCCAGAGATGTTTGGCCGCTCTGCAATCTGTCCTGCTCAGGACACACCCGGGCTCAGCCTCACCTTCTGGGCGCCGACGGCAGCGCGTGTGTCTGGGTGTGACGGTGCAGTCCCGGGCTGCACAAACGCCCTTGAACTCAGTCCCCCCTGCACGCTCGCCAAGACCAATGGCTCCGGGTACTCAAGATGACCTAGCAGTCATGAGCTCAACTCTGTGCTCGTCCCTGCCCCTCCCCCTCCCGGGAGAGAACAGACCATAATTACAAACCCAACCCTCGTGACTATGGGCTGCAGATGCCTGTGGAAATATTCTTGCATCGCTGGCCTCTAAATGTTTGGTGGCTTTTTAAAAGTCTGCATTGATAAAACCAACCATGCAGTAAAAACATCAAAACATCTTATTTTACACCATCAAGAGAAGCAACATCCGTCTGAAATGATATCCACATAGCAAATATTCATATATCTTCACCCTCTATCAACTTATTTTTTTCTGCATTTTTTCCACAAAGCTTCCACAAACCTTTTTCATCCAGGTAGGTCAGCAGGATAGAGCTGGACTCTGTCCCTTCCATCGCATAATCCAATGGGATGTTTCCGTTCACATCCTGGAGGAGGACATTGGCTCCGGCCTGCAGGAAGGGGAAAAAGATGACATTACACAGAAACAATGAAGTACAAACCAGATTATAAACTGAACTTTAGTCCTGGCTGAGAAACAGTCTCAGAGTTTCTAGTAGATACAGCCCTAGTGAACCAAGGAGAAAGCTAGAATCATTTAAAAAGAATACAGGAATAACTGTAGAGACCCTTAAGCGTGTAACGTGGTCCACAGACCTCGTGATGTCCAGGCCAGTGGTCTCTGCCACCCCTCTGCTCACCCAACCATGAAGCTGGGGAGCAGCTGCATCTGGAAGAGCGTCGCGTGAGCTCTGCAGAACAAGGTCTTCTCCCGTCTGTCCCCTAAAATCGTTTTGTTCCTTACTCGCCGCAGAAACACACCTGGGAGCTGTTTTCTTGCTGCACTGAGTTCGTAGCGATCTGTACTAATGGCTTCTTGACGGTTCTCTCTCTATAGAGCATTTGGAAGGAAGAAGTATTCCCTAGCGGGTGACTGCCGTTCCTAAAGAAGCTTAGCACAGAGGCCCCTCCCTCTCCAGCAGGTCCCCTGGGGGCTCTGCTGCTCCCACTGTCCAGCTCAGTCAGAACCATAGATTTGAATTCGGGCTTAGAACCTTTCCTCCCTCGCATATTCCAGGCACGGCAGGCAAGGCTTCTTCGAGCGGGGCATGAACCGCTGCCCGCAGCTCTGTCACCTACACCTGCTTTCTCTGTCTTTCGGCATCGCCTGGGTCAGTCAGGAGGCTGATTCCTTTGCGCTGCTGTAGTTAATCATGGCAGATCTTCCCTCTTCCTGCTAGACGACCGGTGGGAGCGCTGGCCAGACCCCAAAGAGAGCAGAGTGGCCCTGGAGGATGAAGGCTGAGACGGGTTGGGGGCGGCGGGCGCCTGCGGCTGGAGCACAGAGCTGAGGGCCCCGTGGGGACCCGGGAGGAGTGGGGGTCACAGCACACAATGCTGTCCCGCTGCACCCAACCGCCACCCGGGGTCGACACCAGTGCAAAGGCCTCAGTAGTCTGCGTGGCTACAGCACCGTCCTCAGCGCGCTCCGCAGTGGCTCTGCTGTCCCCTCTCCAGAGCATCTTGGGCTACACTGTCCCGCAGCTCCTATGTCCTAAGCCGGTGCAACACGCTTCCCTTTCATGGTCATTTTGACATGAGCGAAGAGCCAGAAGTAGCAGGTGCCAGATCCAGAACATAAATTGGAAGAGGACACAGTGGGAAGCTGTGCTCTGACCGAATTTCTGGTAAGTGTTTTGAATCTACTCAAAGCATCAAGAGTCAGGTAACCATGACATTGCAGGGAAGAGGCATCCAGTGCTGAGGACAGCGGCTAGCGTGATGGGAGGAGTGTCTGAAATGACGGGAGGACCTTAGGGAGGAGTCATGGCAATGTGTTTTGTACTGTTATAATTTTTTTTTTTTGAGACAGGGTCTCGCTTTGTCGTTCAGGCCGGCCCTGAGCTCACTATGTAGCCCAGGCAAGCCTGGAACTCTGCAATCTTCCTGCCTCAGCTTCCCGAGTGCTGGGATGACAGGCATGAGCCACCATGCTTGGCTATAATGTTTTTTAAAAAATTTAAACATTCATAGCGTTACTTTTTGGCAACTCAGTTTTTTCATTTATTTTTTCAATGAGAACATGTGCTATACAAAGTGGGTACATTCACGGCGGGAGCTGCTGTGTTAGCGTATTAGACCCTGGTCCTCTGATGCTCCTTCCTCTGTTCTGCCTCTGCTTTGCCTCCACCCCTCGAGCTCACCTGTATTGCTGAAAGGTCATCTGTTTCCTGCCACCTCTCTTCTATTTTGTTCTGTATTTGTGCTTTGGATTTCTCATTTAAGAGCAGTCACATGATGTTTATCGTTTTGTGTCTGATTTATTCCACACAGTAGTCTTCCTTCAAGTCCGCCCGTTTCCCTGCGAATCACCTCAGCTCCTTCCTGTGGCTGAGGGGTACCCCACGGCATGGAGATGCCACATTTCCTTGCCCAACTCACCCGCCGATGGGCACAAAGCTACTTCTGAGATTGAGTGACTGTCCACAGTGCTTCTGTTTCTTGGTTGCATCTTGTTCAGACACCTGTCGCCCAGACTGCAGAAGCACACACACACTCACTGACACACACTCAGAGAAGGCGGTGGACAAGGGCTTTCAGAGCGTTAGACAGCGAATGTGGAACTGGCCTCCACCCACCCAGGGCTGTTCAGAGAGATACGAGGCTCAAGCTCTTTCCCTAGAGACGGCTCATCCCACGCTCACGGGCTTCCCAGCCATTACACACGAGCATGGCCTCCAGTTCGGGGAAGCTAATGGCCCAGAGACAGCCAGGCTGGGAGAGGACATTATCCCTGGCTCTCCCAGTGGTCCTGTGCTGGCAGCAGGGAGTGGGGCAGAAGTGCAGCCCAGCCAGCTCTGCTGACCAGAGAAGGAAGCTTCCAGAGAGGCCCAGGCACTCAGGAGGGGCTTCCTGGGCTCTTCCACTTTCCCCTTCAGGGAAGTCTCATATTTCTGGGGAGAAACTGCTCCCCACACCCACCTCCTGTCATTTCTTAGCATTCTCCACACAGTGACCAGCCGGCGCCTGCTAGTTACCAGTTCTTTATATTGGGCCATTCTCTGCTCACTGGCCCCTTGTGGAGCTTCCTGACCTCTGGCCTGTTGGCCACTCTGGCTTCCGTCAGTGCAGTGAGGAGGCTGCCACTCAGCCCCTGTGTGTGGCTGAAGGTAAAACACCAAGAGTTCAGCTCTGGGGCGAGGACAGCTCTGCCTTCACCTTTGAATCATGATGATGGGCTCAGTCGACCCAAGCAAATAGCTACTGTGTTCTACAGGGAAAAGGTACATGGTTCTCGGGCCCCAGATGCAGGGTACTGCAAGCACCTGTGTGAGGCAGTTTTACTGGGATGGTACCAATAAACGCAGAGATAACCAATAAATGTAGAGATAAACACCAGTTAACATATCAGCACTGCAGTAAGGGACATGGGAAATAATTTAAACCCTTATTATGCCTACATGAGTTCCATGGGCTATTTTAATGTGTGCATTCTACAGAGTGCAGGAGCCAAAGCCAAAGGAGCCGGACCTGCTGGAGTAGTTCTACCAGTGGCCTTTGGGAAATTATAGAATGGGAAGAGAAGGTCTCCTCCTTGCAACCTTTTATGCAATCTATGCCTCAGTTTCTTCCATGCCGGCCCACAGGTGCCCATGAACCTAATTCCTTCTGTATGCAGACTCCATTGTCTTGCTCTGATGAAACTAAAAGTCCACTTTTCCCAGGGCCCATGGTGTCAGAGATCTGCGTTTCCTTAGGCTCCTGGCAGAGAGCTTTACACAGTTGCATAGAATCTCTGTGCTGGAAGAGGGCGTCTTTGCACAAAGGAGCTATTTTAACACTGAGCGCAAAGCTAGCTCCTTGGCAAGCTGGAGCTCAACATTCCAGCAAGTGGAGCTTTGACTGTCTCTCAGATTATAATACAACAATCCAGACACGTTCACTAGATGCAACCTGGCCCTTTGGGACTCAGCAATCCCCGAGATCTTTTGCACTGAAAATGGATTCCTCAAGAACGTCTGAGAGCTCCTAGCTTCAAATGCTTGAAAGCTGTGTAGAGGCTTGATGGGCCCCTCGCACACGCCTGAGCGGGGACTACCCTTCCTACCCTTCAGCACCCATTAATTTTCTTACTGCTCTTTACTATTACTGTGAATACCACTGAAAAGACTTTTATTATTATCTGCCAGCTAACTCAAAACTAAATGCATAATTTTAGATAATGAGTTTCACTGAATTATGTGGAGCTGATTAGCTGCAAAGCAAAAAATTTTCTTCAGATGTCAGAAGACCCCCCCTTTGTACCATAAAGTCAATCTGATTTCTAGCATACCAGTGGGATGGGAGTCAGCAGCATATATAAGATATTATATTAGCTCTTATTCAGAAAAATGCTTTAAGTGACTTGAACACAGCAAATTGATTTGCTCAACTTTGAAAAGTGAGATTAGTAATTTAGTTCAATAAAATCATCACTATTGGGCAACCCCTCCCCTGGACTCCTCCTGCCTCTGAGGAGTAATTTCTATTCCTTCATAAATCTTTCCTACTTTTTTTTTTTGAGACAGGGTCTCGCTTTGTAGTTCAGGCTGGCCCTGACCTCACTATGTAGTCCAGGCAAGCCTCGAACTCAGCAATCCTCCTGCCTCTGCCTCCTGAGTGCTGGGATGACAGGCGTGAGCCACCACACCCAGCACTGTGGTATGTGGTATTGATTGCTGGTGGGCGTGAGTCACCACACCCAGCATTGTATGTGGTGACCAGGGATCGAACTCAGGATCTTGTGCTTGTGAGGCAGGCACCAGAACCACTGAGCCAAATCTCCGGCTCAATCTTTCCTACTCTTAACCACCTTTGTTCTTTAGAATTCATTCTTCATTCATTCTGGGGCCACACACTTGGCCCTTCTGACATCTAGCAAGGCGGATTGTTACCCTTCTCCTCTACTATGCTGGAGGCCCCAGTGAGATAACTGGAAGGAAGGAAGCTTGCTTTTGTTTCCTGGCATTTATACACGTTTTAAATGGATTCTGGGTTGTGATTCCTTTAGGTGATTAAAGCTGTCACCTGTTCTTTACTGGCTGCTCATGCCTTTTGGTGCTTCCTTGTGCCAGTTTAAACATTAAGAGTATGGGAGATTGACATACAGGTTTCTGTGACAGAACATTTTTATTTTTGCAAACAGGGGTTTGTACTGTTTACTTGGCTTTTTCAGTGGTTATGAGGTGAGTGTATTACAGACAGAGTTTGAAGTGCTTTTGCTGACTGCTTGCAGGTGTGTCTGTGGAGTCTGCCAGAGTCTTTGGGACAGGTCTTGGAAGCTTACCTCTGTCCAAGATGGTTGTTAGTAATGTCTTGGGACATGGTAATGTATGTCTCTCTGCAGTCCTGAAAATCTTTCATTTCCTGTCCAGTCAGAAGCTCCTGAACCCCTAGAAAATGAGTGTTCATCTAAAAGGGCACCAAAGACAGGTACTCCCGCATAGACTAGGCTGGAGGGGGGGTGGTCGAAGGCACCGTATGTCTGGAATTTCTCTGCATTAAGAAACAAGCCTGGCTTGTGGCTGACGTGTAGATGTGGCCAGTGGAAGGCCAGACACCTCTGCTCTTGCAGCATGGTCTAATGTATCCACCATCATGAGCCTGAAGCTCTCCTCCCTTGTCTTACATACCTGGAGGCCGAAACTTTTAAATCACCCATAACTGCAGCCTCTAGCAGTGGGCAGGGGCCACCTCTATCTGATTTTTCTCAAGCTCCTCAATGGGCAATGTCCCTTACGGGAGGTGGGTGGAGAATTCAGCCTAACCGTATCCACGTGTCCTTTGCATTCAGCAGCCTCAAACAGCTCAGCTAAGGTCTGGGGAAGTTTTCAGATAATCCTGAGAAGTGCAGTGAGGTCTTCTGAGGACTGACTCAGACCTATGAACTGGACTGGAAGGGTGAAATGTTTTTCTTAGATCAAGCATTAACTTTTATTGAGAAACAAGTGGCATGATAGATTGCTCTTACATCTGGAGATAAATAGCACATTGTTCATTCTGAAAGTCCAGAGGAGACAAAGCAAGGGAAACGGCTGGCTTCTACTGGACCCCAAGTCCCTGTACAAGATCCCTACTTGTTTTCACAGGTGCAAAGGTTGTTTTTTTTTTTTTCCTTCTGACTGCTATTATAAGAGATATCTGGTTAATTTTTTTTTTTTTTTGAGACAGGGTCTGGCTTTGTAGTTCAGGCTGGCCCTCAGCTCACTATACAGCCCAGGCAAGCCTGGAACTCAGCAATCCTCCTGTCTCTGCCTCCTGAGTGCTGGGATAACAGGCGTGAGCCACCACACCCAGCACTGTGGTATGTGGTATTGATTGTTGGTGGGTGTGAGTCACCATGCCCAGCATTGTATGTGGTTACCGGGATCGAACTCAGGGACTTGTGCTTATGAGGCAGGCACCAGAACCACTGAGCTAAATCTCCAGCCCAAGTATCTGGTTAATTATTAATGTATAAGAAGGGTTCTGTCATTGTTTTGAATGACATTGTTTGTATACATTGTTGTTGTCCTGGGAAACCAGCACAGTGGATATTCCCAACACAATGGACGAATGTTAATGACCACCCAGAACCCACACATTGAAACCTAAACTCTATGGGACCCATTAGGTGGAAGTTTTGGGGAGTGATCTATCCACAAAGATGGAGAATTCATGACTGCATCACTGTCTTTAAGAAACACAAACCTCACCAAATTGACTGTCTTGTACCCAACCGAAGAAAGAAAAGACATAAATGTAATATCTGATATAAAAGTGGGGTTAGCACCAGAACGTGAATATCACCATTCACATTTGAAAGATAACAGAGTATCACTACAAATAACTCCCTGCTATACGCTTTACAGCCTAAATGAAATGGAGGATTCCTCCAAAGATTTAATCTTTCAAAACTCACTTAGGAGCAGAGCAGCTGAATATTTATTAAATGAACTAATTCCATAATTAGTAACCTTCCAAAACAGAAAGCAACAGGTGTAAGCAGCAACAAGTTGTATAAATCACTTAAGAAGAAATGTGTTTATCAGTTTACAATCTCTTTCAAAATACAGAAGCAGTGTGAATATTTCTAGCTCTTTCTCTAAATCCAGCAAGATTGTATACCAAAGCCAGTCAAGAAAGGTTAGCCACAGAGCAGTTCCCTCGCTCACAGATGACACAATCCTCAACAAAATACCAACAAACTGAATCAGATAATGCATAAAAATAATCACAACCAACTGGTGCTTATCCCAAATTTTCTAGCTGGTTAGACATTTGAAAATCAACTAACATA
>PVIC010035137.1:0-19224 GCA_004025085.1 Thryonomys swinderianus | reverse complement strand
TATCATATCATTTGTACTGATGTAAAGGAGACCTAAGAGTCCTTTCTCCTTTGCAGTTTGAATCACAGCCTTAATATAGTCTTTCTTACTTTGTTGTTTTCCCTAATGTAAAAGTATTTTAATGCTTTTTGGTTGCATTGGGTAGCATGGGGATAAGATTTTAACAAAGTTATTCTTGAATTGCTTTTATAATAAACCAATTTTATAATGTTTAAATTTAAAAAATCCTCAGTAAGGTACCAGCAAAGAGAATGCAGCAAATCATCACTAACGTTCCACTCCATGATCAGGTAGGATTCATCTTAGGGGTGCAGGGAGTCATCCACCATACACGGATCAATGAACGCACTCCACCACAGTGACAGACCCAAGGAGAAAAACTACATGACGTCTCATCAGACGCAGAGAAAGTATTTGACCAAGCCCAACACCCAGTCATGATAAAACTCTACAGAACAATGGAATAGATGGTCTTTATCTCAATTTGACAAAAGCTATCTTCAACAAACCAATAGTCAACATTGAACTAAATGGACAAAAATCGAAAGCTTTCACTCTAAAATCAGGGACAAGGATGTCCACTAGCCCGACTCCTATCCTATGTAGTTCTAGAAACATTAGCCATAGCAATTAGACAAAGAGAGAGAGAGAGAGAGAGAGAGAGAGAGAGAGAGAAACAAATGAAAGGAATAAGGATAAGAAAAGAAGAATTAAATTATCATTATTTGTAGGCAACATGATACTCTACATGGAAGACCCCAAAGATTTCACAAAAGATTTTTAGATTTAATAAGCAAATTCAGTGTCATAGCTGGTTACAAAGACAACCCTCAAAAATCAATGGCAGTCCTGTACACAAATAACAAACTCACTGAAAGGGAAATTAGGGATCCATACATTTCACAACAGAATCCAAAACAAAAAACAGAAAAATACTCACTTTAGGAATCCATCTAATGAAGGAAGTAAAAGACCTTTACATTGAAAACTACAGCACTCTGAGAAAGAACAAAGAGGATATCAGAAAATGGAAAAATAACCCATGTTCTTGGGTAGGAAGAAACAACATAGTGAAAATGACCATACTTCCAAAGTTGTTACACAGATTTAATGCCATGTTAATCAAAATACCAATAGCACACCTCACAGGATTAGAGAAAAGAATCCTAAAGTTTATTTGGAACTAGAGGAGACCTGAAATAACAAAAGGGATTGTGGGAAGCAAAGGAAAGGCAAGGGGTATCACAATCCCTGACTTGAAACTATATTATAAATCTAATGTCATAAAAACAGCATGGAACTGGCAAAAGAGCAGAAGATCAATGGAACCGGTTAGAAAATGCAGAAAAACCTCCAAACACGTTCAGCTACCTTACCTTTGACAAAGGAGTCAAATATCTTCACTGAGAGAAAAATAGCCTCTTGAATAAATAGTGCTGGAAAAAATGGCTTTTCACCTGCCAACACATGAACCAAACTCTCGCCATGCACTGAACTAAAATTTAAAGTAAAAAGGACCTAAATATTAAAGCAGAAACAACAAACCACTGAAAGATAGAATACATGTAATTCTTGAAGACATAGATGTAGGCAAACAGTTTATGAACAAAACTCTGATCATACAGGAAATATTACAGACTTTACAACTGAGATCTCATCTAATTTAAAAGTTTTTATACAGCAAAAGAAACTATACCTAGTGAAGGGACAATCCATAGAATGTGGAAAAATTTTTCCAGCTATTCCTCAGACAAAGGACTAATATCTATAATATATAAAGAACTCAAAAAGATCAGACCCTTCAAATATAAAAAGCCAATCAAAAATGAATCTGAAATGAATAGACACTTCTCAGATGAAGTACAAATAGCAAATATATACATATGAAAAAATGTTCAGCACCACTTGTCATTCAGGAAACACAAACTAAAACAATGCTCAGATTCTGTCTCACTCCTGAAAGAATGACTGTTATCAAGAAATCAACCAGTAACGAATACTGGCAGGGCTGTGGAGAAAGAGGAACACTTTTTCACTGTTGTGGGAGTGTAGACGGTGCAACCACTGTGGAGATCAGTGTAGAGATTCCTCACAAACTAAAACTAGAGGTTGCATTTGACCCAGTGGTTCCACTTCTTGTTATCTTCACAAAAGAATTACAGGCATGGTACTACAGTGAAATATGTACACTCATGCTTATAGCTGCACAGTTTGTAGGAGCTAAATCTTGGAAACAGCTGAAGTGCCCATCAATGAATGAACATATAAAGATTTCTCTTTTTTTTTTTTTTTTTTGAGAAGGGTCTCGCTTTGTAGTTCAGGCTGGTCTTGAGCTCACTATGTAGCCCAGGCAAGCCGCCGTGAACTCAGCAATCCTCCTGTCTCTGCCTCCTGAGTGCTGGGATGACAGGCGTGAGCCACCACACCCGGCACTGTGGTATGTGGTATCGATGGCTGGTGGGCGTGAGTCACCACGCCCAGCATTCTATGTGGTTACTGGGATTGAACTCAGGACCTTGCACTTGCGAGGCAGGTACCGGAATCACTGAGCTAAGTCTCCGGCCCTAAAGATTTCTCTTTAATACAATAGAGTGCTACTTTTCCATAAAGCAGGATAAACTTGAGACATTTCTATGTAAATGGACACACCTTGAGACCTTACTCTTGAGTGAAATAAATCAGACACATATTTAAATATCACATTGTTTCTCTGGTGTGAGAGAAACTGAGAGGATAACTATGGATCAAAATGTCTAACAGATACTGGGAAATAGGAAGAAAGTTTTCAAATAAAGGAAACAAGGGAGGGGGAGGGGGGAGAAGGAAGGTAAAAGAAAAAAGAGAATGGAAGATAAAAACCGCAGAAAGAATGGCTTCCATCAAAAAATCAACCAATAACAAATGCTGGCAGGGCTGTGGGGAGAAAGGAAGCTTCTCCACTGTTAGTGGGATGTAGACTGCTGCAGCCGCTGTGGAGATCAGCGTGGAGATTCCTAAAAAAAACCTAGGCTTAGAGGTCCCACTTGACTCCACCATTGCCCTTCTGGGTATATTTATGAAAGAAGTAAAAGCATCATACTGCAGCGACATAGGCACACACAGGTTTACAGCAGCAGAGTTTGTAATAGCTAAATCTTGGAAATAGCCCAAAAGTCCGGCAACTGGAGACTGGATAAAGAAGATGTGGGCTTTTAAAATAATAAAATGGAGTATTACTGAGCCATAAAGAATTATAAATAAGAGACATTTATAGCTAAATGGATGCACTTGGGGCCATACTCATAAATGAACTAAATAGGACACATGTGTAAATACCATATCATTTCTCTAGTGTGAGAAACTAAAAGTATAAATTAGGACCAAAATGTATAATAGTATTGTAAAATAGGAAGAAAATCTTCAAAGGGGAAGGAGCGTGGGGGAAGGGGTCAGGGGAAAGCCAGAAAGGAAAGAAAAGATCTGAAGGTAAAAAGGAAACAGTGGAAACAAAGCTGATGTATATGGGCAGGGTGGAGGGGCTAAAGGGACGGTGAGGGGAAGGGGAAAAAATAGAATCAAGATATATATGTACCAAAAAAAGATATATATGTACAGGTACAAATTCTCAGTGATTAATATGATCATAATGTATGGTTAGAGTGTACCAATAAACTCAATTAGAAAACATAAATCTTTTGTAAATAAAGAGAGGAAGAGGAGTTGAAGGGAAGGGAAGGAAATGAGGAAAAAAGAAGCAGCAAGATATATCATGCACAGGTACAATTTTCCTATGATGAATGTGATCATCATGTATATATAAATGTGCCAACAAATTAATTTAAAAAAGTAAAAGTGACAGTTCAGCCCAGGGATGAGGTGTTGAAACCAAGTGGGAATTGCCTGGAGGTCATCAGATTTAAAAATGAAGAAGCCCCGGTCAGAAAACTGACTGCACGTTGAAGCCTCCTTCATAGCTCCAAGCAGATGTGACAGCTCAGTGACCCTGGGCCCTTGTAATGCTGGGCTCGTGGAGAACCACACGAGTAATGGCAGAGTCCTGGCGGGGTATTGAAGCATCCCGGCACACAGCATTTGAGCGGAGAGTGAGACACCACGTCATGACCTGCAGGGGGCGCTGGTAAGGCCATGTCAGCCAGCCACGGCCAACTGGGACTCTCTTCTGCAGAGTTCAGTGAGTCAAGGATTTGCTCTATGGTAACATTGCCATGAACTGCATGATTTTTTCCATGAACTGTGTAAAAAACAACAATCCCCAGTGAGCACAATTTACAGAGCTCCTCATGTAATCCATGAATCCATCCTATCATAGTACCTGGGAGGAATATGTTAAATGTGATCTTCACGTTGTGCATGACGGCGGGGCTGTTTCGTGTGGCCATGGGCTACTAATTTGGCTTTGCCATTCTACTCTGAAGATGGAGCTACAGGACCACAATCTGCCTTAAATAAAAGTCACAAGCAAGAATAATAGGTTCTGCTGAAAGCGTGAATGGAAAATCTTGATGAACATCCCACCCCTTCATCCCAGGAAGGGATGACGATGCAGGAATCAGCACAGCTCATCCATCCATCGATAATGCAATCAACTTTTCTTTATGTTAAAAACATAATTTCACTTGTATTTTGTCTGTTACCTTTGATACTGGCTTTCTTTTCAGTATCTATTGTTCATCAGCTATTCGTGCTTCTTCTTCTGTGAGTATTCTGTTTGTATATGTTGTCTTTTTGAAAAAAAAAAAACATGGGCAACACTGTGATTTGTGATTTATAATAAAAGGTATAAATTTGGTCTTTGTCTGTGGCTCCTGGCACAGAGCCTCTAAATCTTGTATCATTGTTTTTGAGCAGCCTGCATGGATCTTTTGTTTTATCTTGGTTTTAAGTTTTTTTTTTTAAATAAATTTAGTTTATTGGTACATTTTAGGAATATATTATGCTTTCTTATGGGCCCAATTATTAAGCAATGGCTAAAAGATCTTAGAGCAGTAAATCAAAATAGTATTTTATTTTTTTTGAGACAGGGTCTTGCTTTGTAGTTCGGGCTGGCTCTGAGCTCACTATGTAGCCCAGGCAAGCTTCGAATTCAGCAATCCTCCTGTTTCTGCCTCCCAAGTGCTGGGATTACAGGTGCGAGCCACCACGCCTGGCACTGTGGTATGTGGTGTGTGGTATTTGATATTGATTGCTGGTGGGCGTGAGTCTCCACGCCCAGCATTGTGTGTGGCATCCAGGGATCTAACTCAGGACCTAGTGCTTGCAAGACAGGAGCCGGAACCACTGAGCTAACCCTCCAGCCCCCAAAATAGTATTTTTAAATGGATCAATTTCTCTTTCTTTCTTTCTTTCTTTCTTTTTTTTTTTGGTGGTACTGGGGATCAAACTCGGTCAATTTCAATTCAATTTCTATTTCAAACCCTCAGAACACTTACTGAATAATTTCCAGCTGACTCTGGATACTGTTGGCTTGTCTTGAGCACTGCTGGCTTTCTCCGTAAGTCCTGTTATTTCAATTTCGTGTTCACTTACCAATTGCTCGATCCTGTTGTAGTAGTAGTTCTATTTTGTTCTGTGATTCAGTTTTCAGTGTTTCGAGTTGATCCTCTACTGGAAATAATCCTCCCTTTCAGATAAGAAGTTTCTGTGTCTAATTCTCTTAGCATTTTACTAACAGCTGTGCCCAAGCTTCGGAAGGGCATGGAAGACATGTTGTCCTGTTCAAGTATTTTCTTGCTTGAGGCTTCTTCAAAGTCAACTAGGATGGTCTGAATTTCCTGCAGGACCCCTCATGACCCAGCATCGTCCTTCTGAGCTGCTCTATCTGCGCACTGCTTTCAGCAAGTCTTCTTAAGGTATTTGGCAGCTTCAAGCGCATGAACTGAACTTTGAAGCTGATTTCTCATATCCTCCAGGGACTGACTCTCCCTTCGTCTGACGTCGGCCATGGTATCTCTCTCCATCTGCATCTCTTGAAGTTTTGTCTGCAAATCGATGACCGATTGCCTTAAGTAAAACTTTGGTTTCTCATGCAGTTCATTGCTTTCATTCAGTCTTCTCTGCAGATCTTTGACTTGATGTGACTATTCTTCCAAAACACATTCAATGTGCTCCTTCCCCAGATAAGCAATGATTTTTCTCGGAGACTCAAGTTCCATTTCATATTTAGGAAAAAGAGGAATCTGTATCAAAGCCCCAGATGAAGCCGTGTTTTCAGTTACTGTACCATGAACAGATGACCCAAAAATGGGCCTGAAGGACCTCTGCTGGATGTGAGGCCCCCACTTGATAGAAGGTCTTCGGCATGTGACTCATGTGGTTTCAGTTCCGTATCAACTACTTCTACCTCTCCGGAGAGATCTGAACCATTAGTGCTTCCTGGTTTGGTTCTGTTGCTCTTGTCTTAGTTTCTGGAGGTTCTTGTTTTCAATTATTTTCTTTTTCTTTTTTTTTTTTTTTTTTTGGCTTTTTGAGACAGGGTCTCGCTTTTGTAGTTCAGGCTAGCTCTGAGCTCACTATGCAGCCCAGACAAGCCTCAAACTCAGCAATCCTCCTGTCTCTGCCTCCCGAGTGCTGGGATGACAGGCGTGAGCCACCACGTCTGGCATTGTGGTACGCGGTGTTGATTGTTGGTGGGTGTGTCTCCTCGCCCAGCATTATATGTGGTTACCGGGGATCAAACTCAGGACCTTGCGCTTGTGAGACAGGCGCTGGAACCACTGAGCTAACCCTCCGGCCCTTCAATTATTTTCTTAACACATGGCACGCGTCCCTGTGAGGAGGGCAAGCTGAGGATGGTGGGCACGCGCTGGGATGGCAGCTGTCACTGGATGCCCTTTCTCGGGTGGAGCCTTAGACCAGAAGATCGCTACGTCTTCTCCAACCTGGGCATTCCATGACTTCCTCTTCTAGGAGGCGCCGCATCTCCGCGGGCACCGCGGGGCAGGACCAACGGCTTCCCGCGCCAGCCAGCCTTGCCCCCCAACTGCGAACCTGCGCGGCGCTGGCACAGCTCAGTCTTATCTTGGTTTTTGAGTCCAGCTTGTGCCACAGACCTTCTAATCTTTGGAATTTCCTTTTGTTCTAACGAGGAGACTGTTGGCAGATTCTTGGACGGAGGTGGTCACTGGAAAGACGAAGCCATGGTTTGAAGCTTGGGACTCTCAGGCCTGGGCACCCACCCTTGGGGAAGGGAGATGGAGTGGGAGGTGGAGTCTATAGCCCACAATGGCCGCATGACTCCTCACACAGATCCCTGACTGTGGGTTTGGGTTTGCGTGTGTTTGAACACGAGTGCCTCAGGAAGTGGTGTGCTCCAACTCCACGGGCTAAGGAGCTCCTGCGTTTGCTATCCTTCCAGGATTTGCCATTGTATCTCCTCATCCGGTTATTCATCTGTGTCCTTTACATTATTCATTATAATGCACTGGTAGGTGCAGGTGAGAACTTGCCCTAAATTTGTGAGCTATTGTGGCAAATTACCCTCAGAAGGAGACTGAGGGAACCTCCAGTTTACAGCTGGCTGATTAGAAGCATAGGGGGTTCAGATGTGTGCTCAGCATTTTAAGTGGGGGTGATTTTGTGGGAATGAGCCCCTGACTTGGGAGAGCTGAAGCTCACATCAGGTAGACAGTGTCAGAGTCAAATCTAATAGAATTACAGGACACCTTGCTGATGGGAAAATTGGTGGGCTTAGGGGACAACCTTACATCTGATGTGAGAATGTTCAATAGGCAGCTTTTCCTCGAGGAATAGTTCTTATTCTTAGTCATCTACAAGAGTTTGTGCCCTGCTCTCCACATCAATGTTTTTTGTCACTGTATTCTGGAATGGAAACTGACATAACTACTAACCACTGTATCAATCCCTGATATATTCTGGAATGGAAACTGACATAATTACCAACCAATGTACCAATCACATTGGAATGTTCCGGAATGAAAACTGACATAACTACCAACTATTGTACTAGTCTGATAGTTACAGAACATTCTGGAATATTCTGGAAAATTCCACTGGAATATTCTGGAATGGATGCTGTGTAACTACCAACCATTGTACCAATCACACTGGAATTTTCTGGATTGGATGCTGCATAGTTAGCAACCATTGTACCAATCATACTGGAATGTTCTGATATGAGAGCTAACATAACTACCAGCCATTGTACCAATTACACTGGAATGTGCTGGAGTGGAAGCTGATGTAAGTACCAACTGCTAGAATTTAAATAATCTTCAGCAGGCTCTGGGAAGCTTCCTCTCCATCGGTCTGGTCATAAATCAACAAGTATGTAGCAGGAAGATGACTACAGGAGGTGATTAGATCAGAAGAAGGGAACCCCGAGGAGATGCCGAGAGACATGACATGAGGAAAACTTTAAAAACCATAAAGCCAGACATCTCGAAATGATAGGATGCAACTCTGCTAGTTCAGTAAGATGATTAAGCAGCAGGGCTATCCACATTTCTGAGACATAGGAGAAGGTAATGATCAAACATATTGGAATAGCCCTGCTGATGAAGGGACTCAGTCATTTTGGGGTCTCTCTTCTCCCTGTGAAACTGGAAACAATGTAAAATAAGCTTATCAGTTATAATAAAATGGCTACACTTTACCAACTCATTCCCTTTAGTGCCTGGGAGACCTTCCTGACTCCAGTTCCTCCCTCAGCCTCGCTCCCCACTCCTGTGATGTAGAGCTCACACCCTGCTTCCTCTCAGAGCTGGGAGCGCTGAGTTGGGGGCTATTCTGTAGTCCCAGGGGGCCCATATTCTAGCGTAGGGCCAGCTGTAAAAGGAAAAGCAAGGAGTCCATCTAACCTGGCCATGGACCAGAGAATTTAACTGAAGAACACCTTACTTTGTCACAGGTGACGGTGTGACACAGTCTAGTCCATGAAGCAGGGATCAAGGACAGAGGAGGCTTCTGTGTGTGTGGACCACAGGTTTGATTCCTGATTTTCAACTTGAAACTCTGCGGTGGGGCGTCAGGGAGGAGTTACCCAAGGGCTGGAGGAGGCTCGGACGTGCTGAGCGCTGTGTGTCGCTGACTGAAACCTTCCCCGGACTTAGTCACGTCTGTGAGACTGCGATTCCATGGCGGGGAAGCTATGTCACGGCCAGCTACGCTTCAGGACCACACTGAGCCCGCCTTAGGGTCTCTGTGTATTTCCTCAGCTCTCCCTTTCTCCCACAGGACCCCAACTGGGCGAGGCTGCAAACTGGCCAGACATTGTGCTTCTCAGGGCGGGGTCCCTGGGGTGGGGCCGGGGCCCCTGTGCGGCTGTAGCAGTGGACTGGGCTTGTGAGGGGTCTCTCCGTGAAGAGTGGGTGCGTCAGGCATCTCCGGGCTGCGCATGGGTGGGGGGCATGGGCCAGGGCCGGGTGCTGCTGGGCCCGCACAGCCCTGCGGGGGAGGAGCTGGGTGTCAGCCCCGCCTGGTCCCGGGGAGGCTTCCCTCGCTCCCAGGAGCCTGTGGGTGCTGCCCGCCTCACCACTGGCCGCAGAGGCCCCTGCAGCGCCCCGCTCCGGGGCCTCCTCTGGTTCCTCTTTGCCCTTCAAGGGCGCATCGGTTCAGATTCTAACCCTGTCTTGTCCTGGCTGGGCAGCTCTGGACACGTGCTTTTCCTTCTTGATGCCTCAGTTTCCACATCTGACAGCCTACTCACACCAGCGCCACAGTCGTTGGGCGAACTTGCAGGGGTTTCTTAAGCTCTCCGCGCTTCCGTCTCCCGCCGCAGTACACAGACAACAGCTGCCACGCCAGAGGGTTGTCCAGCGGAGTAACTGAGAGAGTAAAAGAGCTCCGAAGCTCACCGAGTGCTGCACAAAGACTGATTTACTACTGTGTCTGCAGATGAGGAAAGAGGTTAGGACAGGCGTCGCACAGCTAACGGGCAGGGGCGCTGGGTCCGGGGGGTGGTCGGGTCTTCTGACGACGACGACGACAGGGGAGGAGCTCCCAGGTTTCTCTGACGTGTTTTCCTCCCCAGGAGAAGGAGAGAGAATTTTGTCACGGGGCTGAACTTCCCCTCAGACTCTTCTCTTCATTCTCCCGAAACCACACAATGCAGAGGGTAGAAAGAGTCCACCTTCCCTGCTGTCGGCTCCCATGTCCCGTCCTGATTCTTTAAGCCCCAGTAGCCCCTTTCAACGATCTTACGTTTGTTGCTATATTTGGCTAATTGGTTCCGCTGGGAAGTGTGTGTGTGTGTGTGCGCGTGTATGTGTGTGTGTGTGAGCACACACGTGTGTGTGTGTGTGTGAGCGAGGGCTGGGGCAGCTCCTTCTCTTGCTGTGTGGAGTACCAGCAAAGCTGGAGAACATCTCCATGGTAACGAGCTCTCAATCCATCAGGCTCTGGAGCGTCCAACATGTAATCCGCCAGGCAGGCAGGGCTTAATGAGGCAACTTAATGGAACACACGATGTGACATTTTGGAACACAATGCCCATTTCTCGGGTTCCTAATTAGCTGTGGCATCCAGATGACGAAGGAATCCCAAGACCATGCCCTGGAAGCGTAACTGTGGCCCAGCTTTGGTTGCTGTGCAGTTTGGGGGGTGTTCAGCCCCAAGCCCACCTGCCCCAGCCGCTCGCCCCACCTCACACACCCCAACCACTCCATCAGCCGCGGTCTGTCTCCACAGGAGCCTGTCTGTCAGCAGATTTCAGGGGTAGTTTCTCCACCGTGTTGGGGTACCCTGCCACAGCCCCACTGGCCTTTCGCTTCCTTACCATGTCACATCATTTTTTTCGATTGTTTGGTCACGAGGGTATTTTTTTTATTTTACTGAGGAAATGGAAGTGATTTCAAGAGAGCTATTCCAGAGAGTGTTGTTTTTTTTCTTCCCGTCTTTCACCCTTTTGTATCTACAGTAGAGAAAGATATTCAGCGCTAAGCACTATACATTCCATCCTTTACATATTGGACAGGAATCAAGAGAGTTCTGAGTCTTGCTAGGAGAAAACTGTTAGAAATTAGACAAGTGGAATTTTCCAGAGCACTTTTGTTCTGTCAAGTATCCTGGCAGCGCGGAGCCTCCCTGACTATGGTGATGCCTTCAGTACACTTCTGGTGCTGTGTGGCTGCACTTCTACCAAGGGCGAAACAGTGCACCACCCTAAAGGAAAGGCCCAATGTGCAAGACAGTCACTCCCCTCCAGAAGGTAATTATTATTATTATTTATTTTTTCCACTAGTATATGTTTGTGATATGGAAGAAGGTGGTCATTTTTTTTTTTTCTTTTGAGACAGGGTCTTGCTTTGTAGTTCAGGCTGGCTCTGAGCTCACTATGTAGTCCAGGCAAGCCTCGAACTCAGCAATCCTCCTGTCTCTGCCTCCCGAGTGCTGGGATGACAGGTGTGAGCCACCACGCCTGGCACTGTGGCATGTGGCATTGATTGCTGGTGGGTGTGAGTCTCCACACCCAGCATTATATGTGGTTACCGGGATCGAACTCAGGACCTTGCGTTTGCGAGGCAGGCACCGGAACCACTGAGCTAACCCTCCGGCCCAGAAGGTGATCATTTCTAAGTGAAATCTCCATCTGTCATCCATTTAACCAAACATTTATGCCTACTGTGTTAGGGTTCATCATCACCCTTTATCTTTTGATATTTTCCTCACACCGAAAGTTCTACCCTACGGATAGTCTATATCTATGTTTTATCCAACTAAATTGCCGACATATAACAGAAACATAGTCAATGCTGAATGATAGAGCTTTACTGTAACGAGATGGGAATAGAACTGTGTCACCTAAGAACGTATCACTGAAAAGATTTCTCTTGGCAGGCACTAGTCCTGAGCAACCAGAGACACGACTTCCTGTGTTAGCCAACGCGAGGACTCGTAGATGGAGAGTCAACGCACAGGGAGCGTCACACCTGCTCATTAACGTACATGCTGGGCTGTACCAGGAGCGATCAGAGGATCTGTCTGCGGCTTGAACTCACTCTTCCCTGAGGAGCCTTGCCCAGAGCTTGTCCCTTTCAGAGCTGGGTGTTGCCACCCACATGCCCCTGGCCGGTGACAAGTCTTTGTTGTGTAAAGTCTGGGCGATGAGGAGTGGTCTTCAGATATCGTTTTGTCATAGAGTGTGTCCTGAGTGACAGGCAGCCCTCCTGTGGACGAGGAGCGTGGCGAGAAGGGCTGTGCCCGCGTGCTGCTGGCCTCCCTGTAAATCCTCACATCTGCTGGCTTCCCCAGAGCAGCCGCAGAACTTCAGTCTCCTCCGGTTCTCTTCCGTTAGAGTGGAAGACCCGGCTCTCGTCTCCGGGCGGCAGGTGCTCTAGGAGACGCACAATCAAGATGTTTAGGTTGTGGCCTAAATTGCAGCGCAGAGAACCGTAACGGAGTCAGTATCCGAGGGGACTCTTGAGAGAGATGCTGGGGAGGGGGGCGAATAGGATTTCCTAGCGCTAGCTCCTTCGCAGACACACCACTTTGGGCCCACGTATGATAGAGCTAAGGAAACTAGTTGACCTACAGCACCTGATACAGTACAGAAATAAGAAAAATAGGAGAGAGCGATAGCGGCTGAATTTAGATCAGATAAATCAACTCTAAGTCAACTACTGTGACATTGGAAAAAGAAGGTTTGAATGATGAAAAGGGGCTAAAGGTCAATGAGTCATAAAATTTATATATTACATTACATTACATTATATTATATTATATTATATTATGTTATATTATATTATATTATATTATATTATATTATATTATATTATATTATATTATATTATATTATCCCAACATCAGAGAACCTACATATATAAAGCAAATATGAACAGAATTTCAGAGAGAAATAGACAGCAATATTACAGTAACGGAAGACTTCAATACTCCATTTTCAGCAATGGACAGATCAGTTAGACAGAAAACCAGTAAGAGAATAACAGACTTGAACAACACTATGGACCAAATAGACCTGAACACATTGAATAGGTATTTCCTTTAGCAGGTTCTTTCTAAAAGTAATTCGAGCAATCTCGAGGATAGGTCATGTGTTAGTTCATGAAACAAGTTATATCAGGGCCGGAGACTTAGCTCAGTGGTTCTGGCACCTGCCTAGCAAGTGCAAGGTCCCTGGTTTGATCCCCGGTCACCACATACAACAATACTGGGTGTGGTGGCTCATGCCCACCAGCAATCAGTACCACATACCACAAATACTGGTCGTGGTGGCTCAGGTTTGTCATCCCAGCACTCGGGAGGCAGAGGCAGGAGGATTGCTGAGTTCAAGGCTTGCCTGGGCACCATAGTGAGCTCAGAGTCAGCCTGAGCTACAAAGTGAGACCCTGTCTCAAAAAACCAAAAACACCACATTTTTATCACACTTAAGAGGACTGAAGTCAAGCAAGTATCTTTTCCGACCACGGCAGTATAAAACCAGAAGCAGATAACAAGAAGAAAATCGGAGAACTCACAAATATGTGGAAAACAACTAACACCTTCCTGAGCAACCAATGTGTTAAAGAGGAAATAAAAGAGAAATTTAAAAATATCTCGAGACAAGATGTTTTCCTTGAAAGTGGAAATACCACCTATTAAAAAAGATGGGATGCGGCCAAGCCAGTCCTAGGAGGAAAGTTTATAGCAATAAATTCCTATGTTAATCAAAAAATATGATCTCAAACAACCTGACTTAATCCCTCAAAAGAAAAAAAAAAGGCAGGAAAAGAAGAATAAATTCATCACAATCTCAGGAGAAGGAAAGATATGATAAAAGCTGGAGCAGTAGAAATGAAATAAGAACTAGAAAAGTGACAGAAAAGATCAGTGAAACCAAAAGTTAGTTTCACAAAAACATAAATAAAATTGACAAACATTTATATGTGTTAAGAAAAAAAGGAGATTCAAATAAAACCAGAAGTGAGAGAGTTGTTATAACTGATGTCACAGAAACACAAAGGTCCTTAAGAGATTACTTATAAGCAATTATATGCCAACAAACTGGGAACCTAGAGAAAAATTTCTGGAAACACATAGCTAGGCCATTAAGATTGAATTGTGAAGAAATAAGAACTCTGAGCAGACCAGTAAGAAGTTAAAGAGAATGAACCAATCAATAATAAAACACCTCTCAACAAAGAAAAGCCCAGGACCTATCTTCACTGGTGAATTCTACCCAAATAGTAGGACTAATTAATATAATTTCTTCTCTAGTTAGTCCAGAAAACTGAAAAGAAAGTCATTTTCTGAAGCCAGCTTATTCTTGCTCTCAGAATCAGACAAGAACCCTACAGGAAAGGAAAATAGGAGATCAATAATCCCTAATGAGTATAAGTGAAAAATTACTGAACAAAACACTAGTGAACTGAATTCAGTGGCAGATCAATAGGCTCATACATCACGATCAAGTAGGATTTATCTGTGGGATGCAAGGATATCTCAACATATGAAAATTAATAATTATGTTACATCACTTTGACAATGTGAAGGATAAAAATCATACAGTTGTCTCAATAGATGTAGAAAAAGATTGATAAAGTTAAACATTATCAAACTCAACAAGACAGGTATGGAAGGAAAGTACTTTAACACAATAAAGGTCATATATGACAAGCCCAGTGCTAAAATCATATTCTGGTAAAACCAAGAGCTTTTCCTCTAACTCAGGAACAAGACAAGGGGCCCACTCTCACCACTTCTAGTTGACATAGTAAAGGAAATCCAAGCCAGAAGAATTAGGCAAGAAAAAGAAAAGAAAACAGAAGTAGGGAAGGAAGAAGTAAAATGATGACATGACTGTATTTGTATAAACTTCTAAAGACAGCACCAAGAAACTTGTTAGGAGTAATAAATGAGCTCACAGAAGTGGTAGGATATAAACAGCCCACAAAAGTCAGTAACATTTTTACATAATAGCAAATAATAATCTGATAAAGGTGACAAGAAAGTATCCTATTTATAACAACATGAGAATACTTATAAATAATTTTAACAGAGGAGGTGAAAGACCTATCAAAGCAAATTAAAGAAGATGGAAATAAAGGGAAAGGTACCCCATATTCATGGATTGTAATAATTAATGTTAGCATCTGTAGTACCAAAATCAACCTGCAGATTCAATGAAGACCATTTCAAAATTCCAATGACATTTTTCACAGGAATAGAAAAAATAACTGTAACTTTGTATGGAACTAAAAAGAAGCTGAACAGCGAAACCAATACTTATTTGAAAGAACAAAGCTGGTGGATCACACTTAACCTGACTTGAAAATATGCTACAGAGCTATGGTAATAAAAAACAGTGTGATACTAGTGTAAAGTAGACATATAGAACAATCAGTTGGAAAGGAGAGCCCAGAAACAAGCCCTTGAATACTTTTTTCTTTTTTTTGAGACAGAGTCTTGCTTTGTAGTTCAGGCTGTCCCTGAGCTCACTATGTAGCTAGCCCAGGCTAGCTTCAAACTCAGAGCAATCCTCCTGTCTCTGCCTCCCCAGTGCTGGATTTATAGGCATGAATCATCATGCCTGGCATTGCTGTATGTGGTACTGGGAATTGAACTCAGGACCTTGCGCTGGGAAGGCAGACACCAGAACCACTGAACTAAATCCCCACCAGCCCAAGCCCTTGAATTTTTAGTCCATCAATCTTCTCAAGATGCTGGGAACATGATGCTCATGAAGTCTTTTCAAAAACTGATGGTGAAAAGAATCAGTGTCTAGATAAAGCAGAAAAAATTGGGTCCTTATCTCATACCATGCTCTGAAATCACCTCAAAACTGATAAAAACTTGAACATAAGATGTAAGACGAAAACAGGAGAAAAGTTCCGAGACACAGATCTGGATAATGATTATTTTTTGGTTATGAATGCAAAGATATAAGCAACAAATGCAAAACTAGACAATTCAGATCAAGCAAAACTAGAATGCTGCTTATTTCTATTGAAATGCATTTATTGTACTCCACCTACTGAACATTAAAGCTCACAAATAGTCTTTACACTATGGGAGAAACTATTTCTAAAGCAAACATGTACTCACAGGTTAATACTCAAAATATGAAAAGAGCTCAAGTAACTGAATGGGAAGAAAACAAATAACCTAATTAAAAATGAGCAAAGATCTGAATGGATATTTCTCACAAGAAGACATATAAATGATGAATAGGCCTATGGGAAGATGCTCAACATCATTACTAACCGGAAAAATGCAAATTGAAACCACAAAGAGCTATCAACATATACTTATGTTCTCTGTTCTAGGACGAGCAGCTACGAGAGGTTCTCCCTGTCATGACCTCGCCTTTCCCTTTCTTCCTTTCGTCCTTCCTCTCTCCTTCCCTTCTCTCCCTTTTCCCCTTGTTCCTGCTGGGGGTTGAGCCCAGGTCCTCACGCACACGGCACTGGGCTCTGACACGGAGGCTCTGTATGCTGCGGTCTCAGTATCCCGCTGGGCCCCTCTAGGCAGGGGGTTGTGGACTCTTCATCAGACACTGCATCTTGGCTGGAGAAGGCACTGGCTGGAGAAGTCCCCGGGTGGAGGCCTCACCGTCCGTCCTTCCTGAAGCCGGCTCGGAGGCGCAGTTCTAGTAATGTAATTGCCCTGACTGACACTCATCAGTTCCTTGGTTAGTGATTCTTGATTTATTTAGAATATCAGACTATGTTTTAAGATGAGGCAAGGAAGACTCCTGGAGGGAAATTCAGGGATACGACTCTCTGATTTACCCAGAGAACTTCTTTCTTGCTTTTGTGACGGCCACGGTGCTATTACAGACAGGACAGGGAGAAGTTTCTTCAGGGAAGTCTCGGCGATGCTTTGGAAACCCTCCTTTTTATTAAGGCCAGGAAAATAGGGCGCAAAGCCCGAGCAGGTGGAGCATAGGGTGGGTTTGAAAACATCCAGGCTGCTTCATGCTCTTTGCTGTCTGACTGAGCCTTGCAGGGGTGAGAATGAGCGCAGGGCTTGATCCTCCCAAGTGGGGGCGCTGCGATGCTGTGTGAGTAGCTGGGGTTACAGGCGGGTACCACCAAGCCCCTCTGACTCAGAGGCTATTTTAGTTGCAGGGCCCACTAGATTTTTCCTCCTTTTTTTTCCCAGTACACAGGGCTTTGCACTGGGCTCTGTACCCTGCACTTTTTATTTTTTAAAACTTTGAGACAACAGTTTTGCTAAGTTGCTTAATTGCCCAGACTGGGCTTGAGCTCATGACCCTGCTCAGCCTTCCAGATTTCAGATGTGGCCCCCACAACAACCTCTGTGGATTCTGTACTTTGAGTTTTCTAGATGCTTCTGGCTGAGGATGACAGCAATAATCTGCACACATAGCTACTAAGAGAAAATCCCTCACAGCCAAGCAGGGAGTGTGTTCGGTTTAGGTGTCCTGGTAGCAGCCAGAAGCCGGGCTTCCCTTCCTGAGGCGCGGGAGCCACACTGCCTGCTCTGGAGAGTGAAGTTCTTGTGCAGCCTTGTCTTGGGGTCACAGCGGACGGCACTGGGAAGACACATCCGTGTGGCGAGCTGGCGGAGGCCAAGATAAGCAATAAAGACCATGGCAAAGTCCAGGGGCCAGGTGTGGTGTTATGCTCAGCACGAAGGTATGGAAGGGGCGAACACCACCTATTAGCACCCTAATACTAGTGGAAATAGTAGTGGGAAGTGCTGGGGAGTGAACTCAGGGCCTCCCGAATGACAGGCAAACTCTCTAACACCAAGCTACATTCCCCGGCCTGCCTTTTTGGAGACAGGCTCCCCCTGTGTTGCCTGGGCTGGCCTCCAACTTGCTGTCGTCCTCCTGCCTCAGCCTCCTAAGTAGTTGGGATTACAGGCGGGTACCACCAAGCCCCGTAACAAGAATTTTTTGATAGTAACTTATAAAATTGTAGAGCCATACCATAACCCTTCGGTGTTTCAAAGCATCCAATGCAGTATATAAAATGGTGAAATTTGACAATGTGAATATTCCTACAGTGGCTGTGAGAACAGTAAGGAAAATGCGATACTGGGCAAATGATAATGTTTTATTTTTGTCTTGAGTGCCTACCATGGGACAGTTACCGCCCTGATTTTAAATGCAATGTATATTAGCTTTCCATCGATGAATACACATTTCAAGGAGTCTATATTCACTTTCCATGTACCTATTAGCTTATACCCGTATGTACATATTTAATGCAATTATTCACATTAGCTATAGACATAAATACAGACACGAGCTCCTAAGACATGCCCATTAGCTATGCATGTTAGCAAAGCCCTGCCGGGAGCTGCAGTGCTCACGTACAGAGGATCAGAGCCGGGGCCGGGCGATTCCGCTGTGGCCGCACAGCCAGCGGAGCTGAGCCAGCAGCTCGAGGCCCTAAGGACAGTGTGCCTCGCCCACGGCCGCTTCTCCCTGCACTGCGGCCTCAGGCTAAGCCCACAGAAGCTGTGACGAGTGTCCCACGGGCTGCTGAGCGGCTCTGACTCAATATTTAAACGTGGGCGCTCCTCCCCCCATACCTCCGAGCCTGCAAGTCAGTGTCTTGTGAGGAAGATTAAATCAAAGCACAGCAGGAAAGCGCACCCCAAAAGCAGGCAGCCTGTCTCCACCGCCTCCCTGCCTGCTTCCCTCCGAGCTCACGCTCTGGGAGCCCAGGAAGAGCCAGGCTGGGGGTGGGGTGGCACCCGCGCAGGGAGGAGATTCCCAGGCGGGCGGCGTCCCCTTCACCGGGAACAGAAGAGGCGAAGAGGGTCAAGGAGCCAACGCTCCGCCAGATGCGTGGCCAGGTGTGCCAGGGCCGGGCAGACCTGTGGGCCCTGGCATGACGCCACCTGCCTGGCTGCTGCACCCGGAGCCGGAGCATTTACAACTCGCCGCTTGCTGCGGCCCGACCACCTGCTCTGTCTGTCCGTCTCCAGGGGACGCGTCCATCCGGCGCCGGCCAGCTACGGGCGGTGGCCACGGAGCTCTTGCCGGGGTCAGCCCCAGGCCACCGGCACCTCTGGGCGTCTCTTTCCTAAAGTCTTCTCTGCTCAGAGGGAGGCCTGGCTCCCAGTTTCCAGGCCTGCGTCCCAGAGGCTGCTGCGGGGGGGACGGGAGGCGGTGGCAGCTGGTGGGAGGGGGCGGGGGAGACGAGAGGGAGCAGTGCCTTGTGGGTGGGGCGGGCGGGCCACGGGAGCGCGTGAGGGAGGCAGCCCGACGTGCGGCTGATGTTCTGATGTTCTTCCTTGGGCGGAAGCAGAGGCGAGGGGGGCGGGGATGTGGGCCTGGCCCTGTGGGGGTGGGGT